>JASEVX010000001.1:37516737-37549760 GCA_031761405.1 Serripes groenlandicus | reverse complement strand
GCATTTTGACTGGAGTATTGTCCTACGTAATTTATAAAAGGTCTAAGAAGCTGTTCATGCAAACTAACAATGCTATCTCTTTGAAACTTGAAATATTTGTTCACTATCAAATGTACAATAGAATGCAGGAAGAGTTTTACAAGTTACATAACCATGTCATGCATTTTGACTGGAGTATTGTCCTACGTAATTTATAAAAGGTCCAACAAGGTCTATTTTGGAGGACAATTAGTTTCTTTGGTAGAATGTTGTGTGAAGTAGGCCTACTGATGCAGGGAACATCGAACGTTATTATCCCCCATCGACAAGGTCTTCAAGGGTATATAAGGATCCACCCGTACGTATCGTGTTGCTTAAGTTTGTACATGCGTATATGTCATAACGACTTCACCTCCTATCCGATTATTATGAAACTTCATACACATGCTCACAAGTATTGCCTCTTGTACGTTTCACTGACCTAGATTAAGGTCAAGGTGATTATATTAGTATCCCAACAACGTCATCGCTCTAGTGACTTACTTTCTTATATGATTGTTATTAAACTTTATAGATACTTGTACGTTCAAAAGTACTGCCTTTTGTACGAGTTTGCATTTCACTGACTTAGGTCAAAGTCAAAGTGACAGTAATGCATATGTACAAAAAGTTGTCATCGCTCTACCACTTTGATTTGTGGACTAATTTATTTCATACTTCATACACAGGTTCAGTGTCAATGAAGCTTGATGGGTTTGTATTTCACAGACCTAAGTCGTAGGTCAAGGTCACAGCAAATGTACTATGTTATGACGATATATATGTCATCACTTTAGCCTTTTCATTAATGGACTGAATTCCTTCACACTTCATAGAAAGGTTCATTACCAAGTGAGCTTAGTTTGCATCTCACCGACCTAGGTCAAAAGACAAGATCACAGAGACTATAATATGTATTTTAAAAAGACAATTGCTCTAGCATTTATTTGTGGATGGAATACCTTTATATTCTATACATTGGTTTAGTGTCATGAAATATTGGATGGGTTCGCGTTTTACGGACCAAGGTCAAAGATGAAGGTCATATTAAAAACAATATTTCTGTATGCAACGGCCGCCATTGCTCTTGCTCTATCATTTGTTTACGGAATTCCTTCATAATTCATACACATGTTCAGTGTCAAAAGAGCTTGGATGAATGTGAGTTTCACCGATTTAGGTCAACTGTCAAGGTCAAAGAAACTATTATACGCTTGTATGAAACCGGGTCATTGCTCTAGTACTTTCACTTGTGGACTGAATTTCTTAATACTTTATACACATATTCAGTGTAAAGAGAGCTCGAGCGGTTGGACAGCCAATTGTTATATGATTATTCAAAATGCACACCACTATAGACGGTACCTTATTGGTACCGTCCAAAAACGAGACTCGTTGCAGTTTTCTTCTTTTAAGGGGTACTCATGGTTTGCCAGAGTATATAAACAGTAGAATCGACATTCGGGACCGGTTTCATATCATAGGGGCCTTGTGGTTTGCCACGGTGAATTTACCAGTAGAATCGACATTCGGGACCGGTTTCATATCATAGGGGCTTGTGGTTTGCCACGGTGAATTTACCAGTAGAATCGACATTCGGGACCGGTTTCATATCATAGGGCCTTGTGGTTTGCCACGGTGAATTTACCAGTATAATCGACATTCGGGACCGGTTTCATATCATAGGGGCCTTGTGGTTTTCCACAGTGAATTTACCTGTATAATCGACATTCGGTGCCGGTTTTATTTCATAGGGGCCTTGTGGTTTGCCACAGTGAATTTACCTGTAGAATCGAGATTCGGTCCCGTTCTCATTTCTGATGGGTCATTGTGCCACAGTGAATTCATCAGTAGAATCGAGACTCAGGGCCAATTTTATTACTGAAGGGTGCTTGTGGTTTGCCGCAGTGAATTTACCGGTATAATTTACCGGTTATCGGTTAATGGTCTTTGTGGTTTGCCACAGTGAATTTGCCAGTAAAATCGACATTCAGTGCAGTGTTCATTTCTGATGTGTCCTTGTTGTTCGCTTAAGTGAATTAACCAGTGGAAGCGAGATTTCGCGCACTTTTCATTTCTGAGGGGTTCTTGTGGTATGCCACAGTGAATTAACCGGTGAAATCGAGATTTCGTGCCGTTTTCATGTCTGAGAGGTCCTTTGTAGTTTGCCAGTAGAACCGACATTCGGGGCCAGTTTTTTGTTCATGAAGTCTCCTTGTGATTTGCCATAGTGAATTTGCCAGTAGAATCGAATTTGTGCAGTTTTTATTTCTGAGGGGTCCTTGTGGCTTGCTACAGTGAATTTACCAGTAGAATCTTATTTGCCACAATGAATATACCAGTAGATTCGTCATTCAGTGCAGTTTTCATTACTGAAGGGTCCTTGTGGTTTGCTACAGTGAATTTACCGGTGGATTCAAGATTTCGTGAACTTTTTGAGGGGTCCTTGTGGTTTGTTCCAGTGAATTAACCGGTGGAATCGTACCGTTTTATTTCTGAGAGGTCCTTGTGGTTTGCCACAGTAAATCTGCCAGCAGATTCGAGATTTCTTGCTGTTTTCATTTCTGAGGGGTCCTTGTATTTTTTGCCACAGTGAATTCGTCAGTAGTTTCGACATTCGGGGCCAGTTTTATTTTTGAGAGGTCCGTGTGGTTTGCTACAGTGAATTTACCAGTAGAATCGAGATTTAGTGCAATTTGTATTTATGACGGGTCCTTGTGATTTGATACAGTGAGTTTACCAGTAGAATCGAGATTCAATGCTCTATTTGTTTATGAGGGGTCCTTTTGATTTCCTACAGTGAATTTACCAGTAGAATCGAGATTCAATGCACTATTTGTTTATGAGGGATCCTTTTGATTTCCTACAGTGAATTTACCAGTAGAATCAAGATTCAGTGCAGTTTTCATTTCTGAGGGGTCCTTGTGGTTAGCTACAGTGAATTTACCAGTAAAATCGAGATTCAGTGTACTATTTATTTATGAGGGGTCCTTGCGGTTTGCCACGGTGAATTTGCCAGTATAATTGAGATTCAGTGCAGTTTTCATTACTGAGGGGTCCATGTGGTTTGCTACAGTGAATTTACCAGTAGAATCGAGATTTAGTGTACTATTTATTTATGAGGGGTCCTTGTGGTTTGCCACGGTGAATTTGCCAGTAGAATAGAGATTCAGTGCAGTTTTCATTACTGAGGGGTCTTGTGGTTTGCCACAGTGAATTTGCCAGTAGAATCGAGATTCATTGCAGTTTTCATTTCAGAGGGGTCCTTGAGGTTTGCTTAAGTAAATTTACCAGTAGAATCGAGATTCAGTGTCGTTTTCATTTCAGAGGGGTCCTTGAGGTTTGCTTAAGTGAATTTACCAGTAGAATCGAGATTCAGTGCAGTTTTCATTTCAGAGGGGTCTTTGAGGTTTGCTTAAGTAAATTTACCAGTAGAATCGAGATTCAGTGCAGTTTTCATTTCAGAGGGGTCCTTGAGGTTTGCTTAAGTGAATTTACCAGTATAATCGAGATTCAGTGCAGTTTTCATTACTGAAGGGTGCTTGTGGTTTGCCACAGTGAATTTACCAGTAAAATCGAGATTCAGTGCAGTTTTCATTTCAGAGGGGTCCTTGTGGTTTGCCACAGTGAATTTACCAGTAGAATCGAGATTCAGTGCCGTTTTCATTTCAGAGGGGTCCTTGAGGTTTGCTTAAGTGAATTTACCAGTAGAATCAAGATTCAGTGCCGTTTTCATTTCAGAGGGGTCCTTGAGGTTTGCTTAAGTGATATACCAGTATAATCGAGATTCAGTGCAGTTTTCATTTCAGAGGGGTCCTTGTGGTTTGCCACAGTGAATTTACCAGTAGAATCGAGATTCAGTGCAGTTTTCATTTCAGAGGGGTCCTTGTGGTTTGCCACAGTGAATTTACCAGTAGAATCGAGATTCAGTGCATTTTTCATTTCAGAGGGGTCCTTGAGGTTTGCTTAAGTGAATTCACCAGTAGAATCGAGATTCATTGCAGTTTTCATTACTGAAGGGTCCTTGTGGTTTGCCGAAGTGAATTTACCAGTAGAATGGAGATTCAGCGCAGTTTTCATTTCAGAGGGGTCCTTGGGGTTTGCTTAAATGAATTCACCAGTAGAATCGAAATTCATTGCAGTTTTCATTACTGAGGGGTCCTTGTGGTTTGCCACAGTGAATTTACCATAAGAATCGAGATTCAGTGCAGTTTTCATTTCAGAGGGGTCCATGTGGTTTGCTTAAGTGAATTTACCAGTAGAATCGAGATTCAGTGCAGTTTTCATTTCAGAGGGGTCCTTGAGGTTTGTTTAAGTGAATTTACCAGTAGAATCGAGATTCAGTGCAGTTTTCATTTCAGAGGGTCCTTGTAGTTCGCTAAAGTGAATTTACCAGTAGAATCGAGATTCAGTGCAGTTTTCATTTCAGAGGGGTCCTTGAGGTTTGCTTAAGTGAATGTACCAATAGAATCGAGATTCCGTGCCGTTTTCATTTCAGAGGGGTCCTTGAGGTTTGCTTAAGTGAATGTACCAGTAGAATCGAGATTCAGTGCAGTTTTCATTTCAGAGGGGTCCTTGTGGTTTGCTTAAGTGAATTTACCAGTAGAATCGAGATTCCGTGCCGTTTTTATTTCAGAGGGGTCCTTGAGGTTTGCTTAAGTGAATTTACCAGTAGAATCGAGATTCAGTGCAGTTTTCATTTCAGGGGGTCCTTGAGGTTTGCTTAAGTGAATTTACCAATAGAATCGAGATTCAGTGCCGTTTTCATTCATGAGGGGTCCTTGAGGTTTGCTTAAGTAAATTTACCAGTAGAATCTAGATTCAGTGCAGTTTTCATTTCAGAAGGGTCCTTGAGGTTTGCTTAAGTGAACTTACCAGTAGGATCGAGATTCAGTGCAGTTTTCATTTCAGAGGGGTCCTTCAGGTTTGCTTAAGTGAATTTACCAGTAGAATCGAGGTTCAGTGCAGTTTTCATTTCAGAGGGGTTCTTGTGGTTTGTTTAAGTGAATTAACCAGTAGAATCGAGATACAGTGCCGTTTTCATTTCAGAGGGGTCCTTGAGGTTTGCTTAAGTGAATTTACCAGTAGAATCGAGATTCAGTGCAGTTTTCATTTCAGAGGGGTCCTTGAGGTTTGCTTAAGTGAATTGACCAATAGAAACGAGATTCAGTGCCGTTTTCATTCATGAGGGGTCCTTGAGGTTTGCTTAAGTGAATTTACCAGTAGAATCGAGATTCAGTGCAGTTTTCATTTCTTAGGGTCCTTGTGGCTTGCACAGTGAATTTGCCAGTAGAATCGAGATTAGGTGCAGTTTTCATTTCTGAGGGGTCCGTGTGGTTTGCCATAGTGAATTTGCCAGTAGAAACGAGATTCGGTATAGTTTTCATTACTGAGGGATTCTTGTGGTTTGCCACAGTGAATTTTCCAGAAGAATCGAGATATAGTGCAGTTCTAATTTCAGAGGGGATATTGTGGTTCGCCACAGTGAATTTACCAGTATAATCATGATTTTGTGCAGTTTTTATTACTGAGGGGTCCTTTTGTTTTGCCACAGTGAATTTGCCAGTAGATTCTTGATTAAGTGCAGTTTTCATTACTGAGGGGACCTTGTGGTTTGCCACAGTGAATTTGCCAGTAGAAACGAGATTCGGTATAGTTTTCATTACTGAGGGATTCTTGTGGTTTGCCACGGTGAATTTGACAGTACAATCAACATTTTGTGCAGTTTTCATTTTTGAGGGGGTTCTTGTAGTTCGTTACAGTGAATTAACCTGTGGAATCGAGATTTCGTGCCGTTTTCATTTCTGAGAGTTCCTTGTGGTTTGCCTCAGTAAATTTAGCTGTAGAATCGTGATTTCGTGCAGTTTTCATTTCTGAGAAATCCTTGTGGACAAAAATTACTCAGTTTGAGCTATTTCTCCATTTGCCACAGCTCTTTTAAAAGTAGTCTTCTGCAGAGGCGCCAGAAAGCTTTTATATGTGGTAAAGGGTAAATTAAATGCAGAAAGGACCAGTGGTTGGTGATAAAGATTATAATAAAATGTATTTTTGTTGAGCAGCTTTTACATTATTCGTAAATAAATCTTAGCCTAAAACCTGTACGTAGAGTGATTTATATCAGCGTATTCATTTTCACCACATTTCAGCTTAAAGACTATATAAAGGAACGGCTTAACCCTATCCCACACACAAACGCTCTCTGACGTCTCTGCAGCAGAAGATTTTTGAAAACATATTGGCAATAGGAGAAATTGCTCGAAATGAGCAATATCTCCCTTTGCCACATTGTTTTTAACTTTATTCAACAATTATTCTATTATATATACAGAGTGTCCATATTTCTGCCTAGATGTTTGCATAGGCATCTGCTACAGATGTGTTGTGTGTAGGAAAGGGTAAAATAACATCCGGCTGTCAAGGATACATCATTTAACCCAGTTTCTATGTAATTTATTCTATCTAACATGGCTGTGTCTTTCTTAAATGCAGATGTAGTTCAGGCATCTGCAGCAGACGACTTTTGAAACATGTTGGAACAAATAAATAAACATAATCATGACCAGGAAACGGACCCGAGATTGACACATATCAGCGTTCTAAGAAAATGACCATTACTAAAACATAATCACGATATCACGGCTTTAACCCTTTTTTCACATGACACATTTGCAGAAGACGACAATTATAATCAATATGACGACGGATGAAATTGCTCAAAACGAGCATTTTCTCCTTTTGCCACAACATTTCGACTTGATTAGGTAACGACGTTTACATTTACATACATTTGTTCACACCCGTCTACTATAGACACATTACTTGTGGACAGTATAATGGAAAGGGACAAACCACATCCGCCTGCCAAGGACACAAACATATTAAATAACGCAATCTCTATGTAATTTCATCTACACGGTGGCTAAACACGCATGCGCCGTGTCTAGCGATGTTGACTCTTTAAGTATCTGCACAGTCTCACTAGTGTCTTCACCTTTGCCCAAAATTTTATTGAAACTATTCAAAAACTCTTTCTATAAACGATTAGTTTTAGAATACAGTTGCAAACAATGTGGCAAATAGTGACAACAAGTTTTCAAAAGTCGTTTGCTGAAGAGGCTTCAGATTAATCGGAACAATGATTCCACGTCGGAGTGTCAATAAGGCCACACGTCGCCTGACGCGGTTCATATTAAAGTAGAAATAGACTGCTTGTGCCTAGGCATGAGAAAATATATAATAAATTATTATTATAACTGTGACGTTCGGTAATCAGGATCAACCTTAGAAACGTAACTTTAGCGTAGAGTCCGTCGATTTTCTGTTTTGAACGTGAGCTGTCTGATCGAACTGTGCGTCCTCACAGGCTGATCTAAACCTTTGTTGAGGATCGATGTGTTTTCGTTAGGATGTCTTTTGACTGTGTGGTGCATTATATCCACTTTAAAATAATTTTGCGTATTAAACATTATTCGTAAAAACTATAGTTGTTTGCATAATGAGCAATGTCTTTTATTGCCACAATATTCAATTTCATTCAATAACTGTTTTGTTTTTTCATCTATAGAGAGATGTATATTTTTTACTTTATGTTTTCAAAGTTGTCTGCTGCAGATTTGTTGTATATGAGAGAGGGATACAAACCTAGCCTTGATGCAGGAAAATAAGTCTGTTGAAGTTAGTGAACACTGTGTATCCAGATCAGCCCTGTACATACATTTTAATCTGGGATCTGCTCTCTTTGTAATCAAGTCAATGCTCCATTAACCCCTTTCCATCATGCAACAATGCTGCAGCAGACGACTCTGAACATATTTTGTCAAAAAATAGAAAATCTCTTAAATTGAATGGATAACCTATGACAAAAAGAGGAAAACTAGTTAGTTTTGAGCAATTTCTTCTTTTGCCACTATGTTTTCAAAAAGTCGTCTGCTGCAGGGGCGTCAGAAAACGTCTATATGAGGGAAAGTATTAAAGATTCAGAACATTGACCAGACTAAAAGGAATGTACAAGCTAGTCTTAAAGTTAACAAAGGGCAAATGTCAAAAACAATAGCTCAGTAGGTAACAGACAGGGCTATAAATCCCGGGGTCGTGAGCTTGGACCCTGGCTCGGCCATTAATTCTTTTCAATGATTGAGTAAATTCACTTTGACGAGTGTCATTTCTCTTCTTATAATGGGCTTTTAAAAGAGTGTGTTGGAAAGGTAGCCAGTTGACTTGGGTGATGTTACTGATAAACTGTTCAATATTGCTTTAACCCTTTCCAACATACAGCAAACTGCAGCAGATGACTTTGAAAGCATGTTGGCAAAAACCCGGAAAATCTCTAAAAAAATATTGTGGCAAAAGGAGAAATTGCTCATTATGAGCAATTTCACCTTTGGCTACAATGTTTTCAAAATGTGTCTGCTGCTATTGCGTCAAAAATGCGTCTGCAGGTAATAATGTGTACTGCTGTCATACATAAGACGTTCCATTCACCTTTTATGCTGCAATAAATAACAAATCTAGTACTACGACTGTTTTTTTTATTTTATAATAATGATAATGATCCTGGATTTTTTTATAAATGAAAGTATACTCACTGATTCGAGTTGAAAACATTGTGGCAAAGGGAGAAATTTCTCATCATGATTAATTTCCCCTTTTGTAACAATGTTTTCAAAATGGTCTGCTGCAGAGGCGTCAAATTTTATCTGCGTGAGGGGTAGGTTTAACTTAAAGTAGCTCCTTTCATGAGTTTGGGAACATTGAAGGAGTATCAATTTAGCTATACATATATGTCACACAAAAAGAAACCTTTGCAAGTTCTGGAATTACCATTTCCCTCATACAGACACAATTTGATGCATTTTTGAAAACAATTTTACAAAAAAAGAAATTGTTCTTGATGAGAAATTTCTTCTTTTGCCACAATATTTTCAACTTTATTAAATAATTATACTTGAATTTATAGTACAATTTCATATTTGTGTCTAGATGTTGTCAAAGTTGTCTGCTATAGAATTATTGTATGTGGGAAGAGTAAACTACAACTATGATCACATGGCATACTTAAACCCTTTCCCACATACAACAAATATGTAGCAGACGACTTTGAAATCATCTGGGCAAACATATGGAAAATATCTATAACTGAAAGTTTAAACATTAAATAGAGTTGAAAATATTATGGCTGATCTACAGCTTCTCTAATATCAAAGTCGTGAAGGTTGATTTTCCTGAATCTGTCCAATTATTTTTAGTGTTAGCCTATTTGTAGTTACTTTTGCATTCTGCAAAGATTATATACCATTTCAGACTTGAGGTAACGCTTATTTGAATGAACTGATATAAATGAATAAGTTAATGACAATAGAAATTCTTAGTTTGACATAGTGGGTTGTTCATGAATGAAAATCATCTGGTTAATTTGTTGTATTAACTCTTACAGCAAAATCCTCAGCAGACAAACTTGGTAACATATTAACAACAAATATGGAAACATCTCTATTTATGAAAGTGTAATTGTTTTAAAGAGTTGAAAACATTTTAACAAAAGGATACTTTTATTTTTGCCACAATGTTTTCAAATATCGTCTGCTGAAGATGTGTCAAAATGCATCTGCAGGTGGGAAAGTATTAAGTAGTAAATGAATTGTATCTCTAGCTGTTTTTTTCCAGCTTCATCGGATTCTTGCACCAAAGCTCTACATAATGGGTGATTTACATGTTCTTAAATCCTTATGTGTCCCTCTTAGCCTGTGTTGTGGGTGTTCAAAAGATTTTGTTTAACTGAAATTAATCTTGTATGCTCCAACAACCAATAGTTTGGAAGGGTTATAAGAGAAATATTGTTGGGAAAAAACCGGTTAACCCTGCCTTGCCCAGACCTCTATGTACATGCGCAGCAGCTCCCTCACAATGATGCTCTTGATCTATGCCGTGTGTAAATATCTGATGGCCGATTATTATGCATTAATACTTTCTCAGATATAAAAGATCTGTAGCTGAGGACTTTGAAAGCATATAGGCAAATTCATGAGTATCTTTATAAATGAAAGTTTAATTATTATATAATTTTGAAAACATTGTGGCTAAAGGGGACATTGCTCATGATGAGCAATTTCTCCTTTAGCCACGATGTTTTCAACTTTCGTCTTCTGCAGAGGCTTCAGAAAGTGTCTGTATGTGGGAAAGGGCTAAGAACGTAAGACTCATTTAGAAAATAGAGCTAACTCAGAGCTTGTATCATTGCTATTTTATATGTCTTTGTTAGCTTATCTGTTTGGTAGCATTGGTAGATTTATCACAATGTCCATATACCTGCTACAACTCAATCAGTTACTAAGAGGTCTATCAATCTAGGGATTGTGAGTTTGAAACCGGTTCAGCCTTTGATTATTTATGATGACTGACAAAAGTCATTGTGGCTAGGTTAATTTGTCTTCCACAAAAAAGCTAAAATAGTGTACAAGTCAAGGTAGCCAGTTGCCTTTAGTTGGTGTGAGAAGTGCAAGTCCAAGAGAACCAGGAAACACATTGTTAGATGAACTGGCCACCTTGTTATGAATGAAAATCTGTTGAAAATGGTGTTAAACTCAAACCAATCGTCAATCACAATGTCCAAACATCATTTCAGTATGAAATTGTTGTATATTGTTGTTGTGTTAAGACTATCAGCTTTATTGTATTTCGTTAACCCAGTCCATTTCATAAGTCTATTTATCCACCTTCCTCATGAGTGCTAGATTTGTCAGTGGTATCTGATCATATACCCGATATCAACGTTGTCGTCTGACTTGAAAACATTAACAAAAAAGTTGTAACTGGAAGTACAATTTTATTACAGACTTGAAAACATTGTGAAAAAAGGATTATTGGCTTACTTATTTTTTTCACATGTTTTTAAAGCAGACAACTTGAACAATTGTTTATGGTAGGTAAGAGGTAAGTGATATTTTTAGCTAGCCCTTTCCCACTTAATACACATCTTGAGTAGACCGCTTTGAAGACATTTAGGCTCAACAATGGAAACCTACTATAAATGATAGTTATTTTAAATAGAGTTGAAAACATTGTGACAAAAGGAGAAAATGCTTGTTATGAGTTATTTCTTCTTTTCTCACAATGTTTTCAAAAGTCGTCTGCTGCAGAGTCGTCATAATGTGTCTATATATGGGGAAAGAGTTAAAGTCAGGTATGTATTTACTGGAAGGACTAGAGGTTTCATAAATCTAGAACAAACATGAACCATTTTCATTATGGTGTATGTATGTATTATAGTCTGTAAATACTGTACATGACTATTTGTAATGACTTTGTTAATTAATGCAAACTGTGACCATTTCAATTTAGAGTATAATTTTAGATATACATGATATGATATTACCAAAACAATTCAAAACAATTGTTAATTTTCAAAACGTTTGAATTATTTAGAAAAAACATAAAACTGACAAATGTTAAATGCCGGTAAACGATATTAAAATATCCAATAAACAAGTTTTTGCCTGAACTTGGAAATGAATTGTGTTGGGACTTGTTCCTTTGGAGGATTTCTGCCCTTGCAAGCTAGAGCAACTCTGCCCAAGGACTTTGTCCAAACAATATGTTCCAATCCAGATGCAATAACTTAATTAAGTTTTAGGTTTCTAAGGTATACTGAATGTTAATTTATGCAACCTCAAATTGAGAGTATAATATTTCTACAATAGACGGTCTGTCTCTTCTTGTGACATCTGAGGAATACTTTTCCGCCGTCTGTCTACCCTTTTGTTCCTAACACGCTTTCACTTATTAACCGGCTGTCAAACGATAGCTCATTAGTTCACGACAAATTATCAATCCAAGGATCATGGGTTGGCCATTCATTCTTTCCGATGATCGGCAAAAATGATTGTAACAAGTGTCATTCGTCTTCCATCATTTGTCTCAATAGTCTATGTGGGAAGGAAGCCAGTTGCATGGGAATAATAATGTGTGGAGTACTGGTATGACTGAGAATGCCAAGAAGCTTACGTTGTTTGAACTTGCCGCCATAACATAAGAGAAATACTTTTCGGAACAGCGTTACATTCCAATTAATGTATCAATCACTTAATGGCCTTAGGCAAGCAACACATCTGATCTTTAGACCACTCTGGTGGGACTAATTTGTATGGTATTAAATGCTGTTCGTACAATTGGAGAGTGAATTAATAAATTACTTCTTTTCCTTAACCTATTACTGCAATTAGTATTTTTCTAATTTTCACTGCCTTATTACTTCTTATTCAAATGTTCTTAACTAATATATGAATTGTGTACATGGATGTAAAACAAAACTGGCATTTATTTTGTAAATAAATGAATTTTCTAATGTGGACGAATTTGTTGCATATTAAATACTTAGCCTATTCGAAAAAACAGACGGCCTTTAAAAATATTGTAAGAACAATGATTAATCTGGAATCTTTTTCAAAATGAGTGATGCTTCCCTCTTTAGCAGAGAATATTTGAAAGCATGTGAAACGTGGAACCTCATTCAAAATGAGTGGTGCTTCCTTCCCTCTTTTATCATTGGAAACTGGCATTTATTTTTTAAATAAATGAAATTTCTTATGTAAATGTATTTGTTACATATTATCAGTGTTCTTCGTTAGCCAATTCGGTAAAACAGACGGCCTTTGAACACTTTGTGAAAGCAATGATTAATCTGGTATCTTTTTCAAAATGAGTGATGCTCCCCTCTTTTATCACCGTCTTTAGCATACGATATTTGAAAACAGGACAAGCGTGTAATCTCATTCAAAATGCGTGGTGCTTTCTTCCCTCTTTTATCAATGTCTTTAGCAGACGATATTTGAAAACATGAGAAAGGTGGAATCTCATTCAATATGAGTGGTGCTTCCTTCCCTGTTTTATCAATGTCTTTAGCAGACGATATTTGAAAACATGAGAAACGTGGAATCTCATTCAAAATGCATAGTGTCTCCTTTCCGCCAAAATGTGTATCTTTATCTAACTTACTCTAAATTTGACTCTATCGGATGAGTTAATCGGCTTTCTACTAAATAAACCAAACCCCGGTAGCTCAGTCGGTAACGACGTTGGCTGTCAATCAAGGGGTCTTTAGTTTGAACCCTAGCTCGGCAAACATTATTTCTGACGTTTGGCAAAAGTCATGCACACGTATTTGGACGCTACAGAAGCATTATGAGCAATGTCTCCTTTTCCCACGATGTTTAATATTCTAAATTACAGTTATACATGAACTTTTGTTCTAGAGCTTTTTTCAAACAGTCTCTGTGGTTAAAGTGTCCGCACTGGACACAGGAGATCAGTGTTTAATCCCTGATTGAGTCATATAAAATACTTAAACGATAGTTGTAGTGACTTCCCTCCTTGCGCTCACGGTTGCGGTGATAGCATTACGACTGTGCTGTGACATAACTGAAATACTGTAAAAAGCGGCGAAAAACTCCATAAAAATCTTAGAAAACAAGAATTTATAGATTGGCTGTTTCAGACAGATGAGCTAATGTCATAGGTTCCTCGGTGTTCGTCGTCGTGAATCGTATATTTGGTAAAGTGTTTTCATAAAGTTAATTTGTCCTCACTAACCATTGAAGGTAGAACTTTGAAACTTAATATAGTTGTCTGATATCGTAGTAGCAACCACAGGGACAAGTGGCATAACGCTTGATTGCATTTTGTCAAACTTATGCCCTTATTTAAGTCAGAATTTCGGTTAAGTTTTTTGTTAAAGACTACTTTTTTTCAGTAACCATTCAAGGTAGAGCTTAACAACTTATATAGTTATCTGAAATCATAGTAGCAAGAAGAGTGGCAAGTTCCATACCTCTTGACTGCATTTTGTCTAATTTATGACCCTTTATAGGTCAGAACTTTTGTTAAAATCCACTTCTTCTAAGTAACCATACATGTAACCATTATGTTATATCATAGGAGCAACAACAGGTGCAAGTTCTATAACTTTTGAATGCATTTTGTCAAACTTATGCCTCTTTTAAGTCAGAACTTTTGTTAAGTTTTGGGTTAAGGTCACTTACATGCAAACTAACAAAGCTATCTTTTTAAAACTTGAAATGCTTGTTCACTATCAAATGTGTACAATAGAATGAAGGAAGGGTTGTACAAGTTACATTACCCTGTCATGTATTTTGACTGGATAATTGCCCTTCTTACATTATAAAAGTTCTGAAATGCTTTTGTGTATATTATTGAAACAGATGAAAAGGGAGGGGTATGGAAATGTACACTAATGATCAAGCACAGGTTCACCTTTGATGTTAAAAGGGATTTTCCAACATTATCTATTAATAGTAATAGTCAATGTTTTCATCTTTTAAATTTCTCTCGTGGAAACTAAACAGACGAGCTTCAGGCACCTGTGCGGTGCTCTTTTTATAACACTTTGTGCCAAGATTGTATTGTTTAGCTTACCCAGGTATTAATCCCCATCCCCATTCCATTAGTCCTTGCAAATCAATTACTTTGAGTCGTACTAGCACTGTCAGTAACGACGTGGAATCATGCATCATTGACCGAAATGTCTATTTTGGAGGACAATAAGTTTCCTGGGTAGAATGTTGTGTGAAGTACTGATGCAGGGAATATCAAACGTTATTATCCCCTATCGACAAGGTCTTCGATGGTATAAAGGAATCCACCCGTGCGTACCGTGATGCGTAAGTTTGTATATACGTTTGTGTCATAACGACTTCACTTCCTATCCGATTAATATGAAACTTCTTACACATGCTCTCAAGCATTGCGTCTTGTACAAATGTGCTTGTCACTGACCTAGGTTAAGGTCAAGGTGATTATATTAGTGTCCCAACAACGCTCTAGTGACTTATTTGTTATATGATTGTTATTTAACTATAATCGTATGTTCACAAGTACTGCCTTTTGTACGAGTTTGCATTTCACTGACCTAGGTCAAAGTCAAAGTGACAATAATGCATCTGTACAAAAAGTTTTCATCGCTCTACCATTTTAATTTGTGTACTAATTTCTTTCATACTTCATACACAGGTTCAGTTTCAATGAAGCTTGGATGGGTTTGTCTTTTACAGACCTAGGTCGTATGTTAAGGTCACAGCAAATGTACTATGTTGTGAAAAGATATATGTCATAGACAGGTTCATTGTCAAGTGAGCTTGGTTTGCATCTCACCGTCCTAGGTCAAAGGACAAGGTCACAAAGACTATACTATGTACTTTAAAAAGACATAATTGCTCTAGCACTTATTTGTGGATGGAATACCTTCATATTCCATACACGGGTTCAGTGTCAAGAAACATTAGATGGGTTCGCGTTTTACGGACCTAGGTCAAAGGTCAAGGTCACATTGACTATAGTACTTCTGTATGCAACGGCGCCATTGCTCTTGCTCTATCATTTGTGTACGGAATTCCTTCATAATGCATACACATGTTCAGTGTCAAAAACGCTTGGATGAATGTGAGTTTCACCAATTTAGGTCAAAGAAACTATTATACGCCTGTCCGAAACGGGGTCATGGCTCTGGTACTTTCATTTGTGGACTGAATTTCTTAATACTTCATACACAGATTCAGTATAAAGAGAGCTTGGACGGTTTCGCATTTTACGGATCTCTATCAAAAGTCAAGGTAACAGTGACACACCGGGTTACCATAAGGCTACCAAGGGTTTCGTAGCCGAGTGTTTAGCTTGAGGGATTTGGAACCGGGCGTCCTCGGTTCGATCCTCATTTACGGCGGTCATGATGGAGTGAATTTTGGCAAAACACATTATCTGGCCTATTACAGAATTGCTTACGCTTCATGCCTATTTGTTCTGTCTATAACTAAAATAATATTGAAAATGGCGTAAAACACCAAATAAAAACATTAAAAAAATGCTTTCAACATATCACTTTGTGTAGCGAAGCCATGTACTTCTCTACCTGTATCACTGTCTGTCCGTTATTATGCTGTTTATTGTTTATAGTTTCCTAACTTCAGATTATGTTATGTATTTATAGATACCAATCGCTCTATACCATATACACGCATCGAACAGATGGCGATACATTCAAGAGACAGAGTCAGATAAAAGGGAGTCCGGGTGCGATACCCTAGTTCTCTCAAAGACCCCTTGATTCTTTAACGTTCTAGTGTATAGGACCGGTACACGCGGGGCACTTTTTCCTGGAAAGGACCAGTACCTGATCTATAGTTGAGTGGGAGACACTTTAAGCACATGAGAAAAAAATCCAGAACCTGGACCGGGTTCTGAACTCCGAACCTCTGGATTGACAGTCTATCGCGTTAACCACTAGGCCAATCATGAAGGTTATTGTCATGTGCTCATAGAACAGGATTGTTTAAACATGGCTATGGATTATTATTATCATTATTCCTTAAACGTACTTGTTTTTAAAGGTTTTCACGTAGCTGCCGAACTGGCGTAAAGGGACTAATATGTCGCTATGTATACGTGGGCGAGATAATGGATTTTGGAATGTCAAAACGAAACTTGATACATATTGCCTTGTTTTTTTATATGACAAATCATGTAACATAATGATACAAATATGCCGACAACTATCTCAACGCGTAAGTATCGTTTACTGTCACCCGAACCCTTTCCCGCATACACGAAATCTGCAGCAGAGGAATTGAGAAACATATAGGCAAAACATTAAAATCTGTATTGAATTTTGAAAAGAATGAAAAACTGCTCATTAAGTGTAACTTCTTCTTTTGTCACAATGTATTCAAAAGGCTTTTTATGCAGATGCATGAAAATACGTCTGCATAAAGAACTATATCTTGACGACTAAAGAGCGACTTTTTAAATATTACGAGAAAAGGTGAAATTGCCGATTAACTACTTTTTCTCAACTAATCATCTCAATTTTACAAGATTATACATGATAGTTTTCAATTTCTTTTGCCATATTTTAATTTGGTGGTAAGAGAATATAAGATAAAGTAGCCTACTAGATATGGGTTAGGCTCGAGTGTTACTTCCGTCTATATATATGCTATTCATTACGCACGGATCTGTATGCTACTCAATATGCATGGCTATGTATGGATATGTATGCTACTCAATATGCACGGATATATGCTACACACTATATATGCACGGATATATATGCTATTCAATATGCACGGCTATAGATGCTGTTCAATATACATTGATATGAATGCTACTTAATCAGCATAGATATGTATGCCACTCAATAAGCACGGACATGTTTGCTACTCAATATGCAAGAATCTATATGATACTTAATATGCATGGATATGTATGCTACTCAATATGCAAGAATATGTATTCTTGTCAATATGCTAGAATATGTATGCTACTCAATATGCAAGACTATGTATGCTACTCAATATGCACATATAATCATATATGAATGCTACTCAAAATGCACGGATATATATGTTACTCAAAATGCACGGATATGTATGCTACTCAATATGCACGGATAAATATGCTATTCAATAAGCACAAATGTGTATGCTACTCATATGCATGAATATGTATGCTACTCAATATGCATGGATACGTATGCTATTCAATATGCATGGATATGTATGCTACTCAATATGCAAGGATATGTATGCTACTCAATATGCATGGATACGTATGCTACTCAATATACATGGATATGTATGCTACTCAATATGCATGGATATGTATGTTACTCAATATGCAATGATATGAATGCTACTCAATATGCAAGGATATGTATGCTACTCAATATGTAAGGATATGTATGCTACTCAATATGCATGAATATGAATGCTGCTCAATATGCATGGATATGTATGCTACTTAATAGGCAAGGATATGTATGCTACTCAATATGCAAGGATATATATGCTACTCAATATGCATGGATATGTATGCTACTTAATATGCAAGGATATGTATGCTACTCAATATGCAAGGATATGTATGCTACTCAATATGCACGGATATGTATGCTAAGTAATAAGCAAGGATATGTATGCTACTCAATATGCATGGATAAGTATGCTACTTAATACGCAAGGATATGTATGCTACTCAATATGCAAGGATATGTATGCTACTCAATATGCATGGATATGTATGCTACTTAATATGCAAGACTATGTATGCTACTCAATATGCACATATAATCATATAATAAGCAAGGATATGTATGCTACTCAATATGCATGGATAAGTATGCTACTTAATACGCAAGGATATGTATGCTACTCAATATGCAAGGATATGTATGCTACTTAATACGCAAGGATATGTATGCTACTCAATATGCAAGACTATGTATGCTACTCAATATGCACATATAATCATATATGAATGCTACTCAAAATGCACGGATATGTATGCTACTCAAAATGCACGGATATGTATGCTACTCAATATGCACGGATAAATATGCTATTCAATAAGCACAAATGTGTATGCTACTCATATGCATGAATATGTATGCTACTCAATATGCATGGATACGTATGCTATTCAATATGCATGGATATGTATGCTACTCAATATGCAAGGATATGTATGCTACTTAATATGCAAGGATATGTATGCTACTCTATATGCATGGATACGTATGCTACTCAATATGCATGGATATGTATGCTACTCAATATGCATGGATATGTATGTTACTCAATATGCAATGATATGAATGCTACTCAATATGCAAGGATATGTATGCTACTCAATATGTAAGGATATGTATGCTACTCAATATGCATGAATATGAATGCTGCTCAATATGCATGGATATGTATGCTACTTAATAGGCAAGGATATGTATGCTACTCAATATGCAAGGATATATATGCTACTCAATATGCATGGATATGTATGCTACTTAATATGCAAGGATATGTATGCTACTCAATATGCACAGATATGTATGCTACTCAATATGCACAGATATGTATGCTACGTAATAAGCAAGGATATGTATGCTACTCAATATGCATGGATAAGTATGCTACTTAATACGCAAGGATATGTATGCTACTCAATATGCAAGGATATGTATGCTACTCAATATGCATGGATATGTATGCTACTTAATACGCAAGGATATGTATGCTACTCAATATGCAAGGATATGTATGCTACTCAATATGCATGAATATGAATACTGCTCTATATGCATGGATATGTATGCTACTTAATACGCAAAGATATGTATGCTACTCAAATATGCAAGGATATGTATGCTACTCAATATGCAAGGATATGTATGCTACTCAATATGCATGGATATGTATGCTACTTAATACGCAAGGATATGTATGCTACTCAATATGCAAGGATATGTATGCTACTCAATATGCAAGGATATGTATGCTACTCAATATGCAAGGATATGTATGCTACTCAATATGCATAGATATGTATGCTACTTAATACGCAAGGATATGTATGCTACTCAATGTGCAAGGATATGAATGCTACTTATTACGCAATGATATGTATGCTACTTAATACGCAAGGATATTTATGCTACTTAATACGCAAGGATATGTATGCTACTTTATACGCAAGGATATGTATGCTACTCAATATGCAAGGATATGTATGCTACTCAATATGCAAGCATATATATGCTACTCAATATGCATGGATATGTATGCTACTCAATATGCAAGGATATGTATGCTACTCAATATGCAAGGATATGTATGCTGCTTAATACGCAAGGATATGTATGCTACTCAATATGCATGGATAAATATGCTATTCAATAAGCACAAATGAGTATGCTACTCATATGCATGGATATGTATGCTACTTAATACGCAAGGATATGTATGCTACTCAATATGCAAGGATATGTATGCTGCTCTATATGCAAGGATATGTATGCTACTCAATATGCATGAATATGAATGCTGCTCTATATGCATGGATATGTATGCTACTTAATACGCAAGGATATGTATGCTACTCAATATGCAAGGATATGTATGCTACTCAATATGCAAGGATATGTATGCTACTCAATATGTATGGATATGTATGCTACTTAATACGCAATGATATGTATGCTACTCAATATGCAAGGATATGTATGCTACTCAATATGCAAGGATATGTATGCTACTCAATATGCACTGATATGTATGCTACTTAATACGCAAGGATATGTATGCTATTCAATATGCATGGATATGTATGCTATTCGATAAGCACAAATGTGTATGCTACTCAATATGCACAGATATATATATAGTACTCAATATGCATGGATATGTATGCTACTCAATATGCACGGATATATATATATATATATAGTACTCAATATGCATGGATAGTTATGCTACTAAATAAGCAACGATATGTTTGCTCCTCAATATGCATGGATATGTATGCTACTAAATATGCACGGATATATATATATATATATATATGCTATTCATTACGCACGGATATGTATGCTACTCAATATGCATGGCTATGTATGGATATGTATGCTACTCAATATGCACGGATATATATGCTACTCAATATCTATGCACGGATATGTATGCTATTCAATATGCACGGATATATATATGCTATTCAATATGCACGGATATGTATGCTATTCAATATGCATGGATATAGATAATATTCAATATACATTGATATGAACGCTACTCAATCAGCATGGATATGTATGTCACTCAATACTCACGGACATGATTGCTACTCAATATGCACGGATATATATGCTACTCAATATGAAAGAATCTATATGTTACTCAATATGCACGGATATGTATACTTCTCAGTATGAACGGATGAGCATACATGTCTTGGTTTGCATAATAAGAGATGACACTCACTATTAGGGATTGTGCATCAAGAGATGACACTTAATGTTCACGGATATGTATGCATTTACTAGGCTGCACACTAAAAGATAGTACTCAATTTGCAAGGATATTCTGTGCCTGTCCTGGACTGCACAATACCTTTTCAGAAATTGTTTTTACAGAGGGCATGCATGTAATCTGAGCACCCGGACTGAATATCCACGGATAATTTGAGTAAGAATATTTATAACATTAACCATGTGTCGGTAGTCGATTATTTGCTACTGTTACTCTGCTCATAGGAACTCATATATATTTATTATCTTATTGTATACATTACAATAAGTCTGTGATTCATATGAAACGTTTAACCCTTTAAAATATTCAGACGCTTTCTATTTCCTCGGCAACTTTGGAAAACATTGTGGCAAAAGGAGAAATTGCCATACTCTATTTATTGATTTAACTTTCATGTTTAGAGGTCTACCATAACCTAAACAAGATGCTTTCGAGGTAATATGCTGCATATTTGTTTGACACAACGAACAAAGACCTACGATCAAATTGTCATCTCGTGAAAAGGAACTTTGAAAACATTCAAAATATTAGACGGTCGTTACGGCACAGACTTGATAATTATCATTTGTATTGAGGGTTGAATAACACGATCCAATTACAATTGCCAAGGTTATTTAAATCTCTTTCAAAATATAAAGAATTTAATAAAATGAGTATGAAATGGATTTGTTAAACTTTGTATTGTGTTGCTTTCAACACTGTTTCAGTTATACCATTGCGATTCACGGGTAAGCTACCTGTACTACTGGTCTATTTATATGTGTGTGAAGTTGGCTCTGTGATCGGTCATCGGCTATCGGTGACAAAAACCGGAACGCCGACCTGGAACACCGAGCTCGGCCATCGGAATTCGAATTTATATATCAATTTGAACGCCGACATGGAATATCGAGCTCGGTCGTCGGAATTCGAATTTATATAGTAACCTGAACGCCGACCTGGTACACCGAGCTCGGCCATCGGTGTTCGAATTTATATAGCAATCTGAACGCCGATCTGGAATATCGAGCTCGACAATGGGAATTCGAATTTATATAGTAATCAGAACGCCGACCTGGTACACCGAGCTCGGCCATCGGTGTTCGAATTTATATAGCAATTTGAACGCCGACCTGGAATATCGAGCTTGGCCATCGGTGTTCGAATTTATATAGTAATCTGAACGCCGACCTGGTACACCGAGCTCGGCCATCGGTGTTCGACTTTATATAGCAATTTGAACGCCGACCTGGAATATTGAGCTCGGCCATCGGAATTCGAATTTATATAGTAATCAGAACGCTGACCTGGTACACCGAGCTCGGCCATCGGTGTTCGAATTTATATAGCAATTTGAACGCCAACCTGGAATATCGAGCTCGGCCATCGGAATTCGAATTTATATAGTAACCAGAACGCCGATCTGGTACACCGAGCTCTGCCATCGGAATTCGAATTTATATAGTAACCTGAACGCCGACCTGGTACACCGAGCTCGGCCATCGGGATTCGAATTTATATAGCAAATTGAACGCCGACCTGGAATATCGAGCTCAGCCATCGGAATTCGAATTTATATAGTAACCTGAACGCCGACCTGGTACACCTAGCTCGGCCATCGGTGTTCGAATTTATATAGTAATCTGAACGCCGACCTGGTATACCTAGCTCGGCCATCGGTGTTCGAATTTATATAGTAATCTGAACGCCGACCTGGTACACCGAGCTCGGCTATCGGGATTCGAATTTATATAGCAATCTGAACGCCGACATGGGTCACCGAGCTCGGCCATCGGTGTTCGAATTTATATAGCAATTTGACCGCCGACCTGGAATATCGAGCTCAGCCATCGGAATTCGAATTTATATAGTAACCTGAACGCCGACCTGGTACAACGAGCTCGGCCATCGGGATTCGAATTTATATAGTAACCTGAACGTCGACCTGGTACACCGAGCTCGGCCATCGGTGTTCGAATTTATATAGTAACATGAACGTCGACCTGGTACACCGAGCTCGGCCATCGGAATTCGAATTTATATAGTAACCTGAATGCCGACCTGGTACACCGAGCTCGGCCATCGATGTTCGAATTTATATAGCAATTTGAACGCCGATCTGGAATATCGAGCTCGGCCATCGGTGTTTGAATTCATATTGCAATCTGAACGCCAACCTGGAATATTGAGCTCGGCCATGGGAATTCGAATTTATATAGTAATCTGAACGCCGACTTGGTACACCGTGCTCGGCCATCGGGATTTGAATTTATATATAGTAATCTGAACGCCGACATGGTACACCGAGCTCGGCCATCGGTGTTCGAATTTATATAGCAATTTGAACGCCGACCTGGAATATCGAGCTCGGCCATCGGTGTTCGAATTTATATAGTAATCTGAACGCCGACCTGGTACTGCGAGCTCGGCCATCGAAATTCGAATTTGTAAAGTAATCCGAACGCCGACCTGGTACACCGAGCTCGGCCATCTTAATTCGAATTTATATAGCAATTTGAACGCCAACCTGGAATATCGAGCTCGGCCATCGGAATTCGAATTGATATAGTAACCTGAACGCCGATCTGGTACAACGAGCTCGGCCATCGGAATTCGAATTTATATAGTAACCTGAACGCCGACCTGGTACACCGAGCTCGGCCATCGGGATTCGAATTTATATTGCAAATTGAACACCGACCTGGAATATCGAGCTCAGCCATCGGAATTCGAATTTATATAGTAACCTGAACGCCGACCTGGTACACCTAGCTCGGCCATTGGTGTTCGAATTTATATAGTAATCTGAACACCGACCTGGTACACCTAGCTCAGCCATCGGTGTTCGAATTTATATTGTAATCTGAACGCCGACCTGGAATATCGAGCTCGACCATCGGAATTCGAATGTATATAGTAATTAGAACGCCGACCTGGTACACCGAGCTCGGCTATCGGGATTCGAATTTATATAGCAATCTGAACGTCGACATGGGTCACCGAGCTCGGCCATCGGTGTTCTAATTTATATAGCAATTTGACCGCCGACCTGGAATATCGAGCTCGGCCATCGGAATTCGAATTTATATAGTAACCTGAACGCCGAACTGGTACAACGAGCTCGGCCATCGGGATTCGAATTTATATAGTAACCTGAACGTCGACCTGGTACACCGAGCTCGGCCATCTGTGTTCGAATTTATATAGTAACATGAACGTCGACCTGGTACACCGAGCTCGGCCATCGGAATTCGAATTTATATAGTAACCTGAATGCCGACCTGGTACACCGAGCTCGGCCATTGGTGTTCAAATTTATATAGCAATTTGAACGCCGATCTGGAATAACGAGCTCGGCCATCGGTGTTTGAATTTATATAGTAATCTTAACGCCGACCTGGTACACCGAGCTCGGCCATCGGGATTTGAATTTATATATAGTAATCTGAACGCCGACATGGTACACCGAGCTCGGCAATCGGTGTTCGAATTTATATAGCAATTTGAACGCCGACCTGGAATATCGAGCTCGGCCATCGGTGTTCGAATTTATATAGTAATCTGAACGCCGACCTGGTACACCGAGCTCGGCCATCTTAATTCGAATGTATATAGCAATCTGAACGCCGACCTGGTACACCGAGCTCGGCCATCCGAATTCGATTTTATTTAGTAATCTGAACGCCGACCTGGAATATCGAGCTCGGCTATCGGAATTCGAATTGATATTGTAATCTGAACGCCGACCTAGGACACCGAGCTCGGCCATCAGTGTAACTTCACACACCTACTGAAATTTAACCAAACAGTTTTTAGTAACATTTTTTTTCAAACTTCAAACATTCGACAAAAGCAGTACTGAAATATAACCAAACAGTTTGTAGTAATATTTCTGTTCAAACGTCAAACATTCGACAAAAAACAGCACTGAAATATAACCTAACAGTTTTTAGTAATATTTCTTTCCAAACTTCTAACGTTCAACTAAAAACAGCACTGAACTATATAACCTAACAGTTTTTAGTAATATTTCTTTCAAAATTTCTAACTTTCGACAAGTTTTCAAAGCAGATGACTCATAAGTACAGATATCATGTATCAGCATATTCGTGATTATAGAAAGGTATTTATGTACATTACCTTATTGGGAAATATCCTCGTTAGGACCCGTCATTGGGCATTTCACTCCGGTAACATGAGAAATTTGAGCGATTTCAAATTTTGTCTCAATGTTTTCAAAAGTCATCTGCTGTAGAGGGTTCGACAGCGTCTATATGTGGAGACAGGAGACAATAGTTCTTTCCCCGATATACCAAATGGTTTGTTACCCGAACGCCTACTGGATTTAATCTCAACCTGGTCAAATTTGGGGATTAGGGGGCCTTTCAAAGGGGCAAGTATAAGTGATATATTTCAGGAATATGGACTTAAGGATGGACTGAATTAAGAAGTGAATATTTAAAAAAAAAAAAAAATGTAACATAGTTATTAACTCTTCTGATTATGTTGTCAATTAAAACAATTTGTTTGAAATAAAGGGCTGATTTTTTTCGTGAGCCTTCCAAGCGCTGTCCAGACGCCATGTTTGATTATATAATATAGCTGGGTAAAAAGAACATATTAAAATCCATGTATATACATTTTAATCAAAAACTTGTATAGTATCATATACTTTTCTTTTTAAATATTGATAAATGATGGTTATTGCAATAATCTGAAGAAGTTTCAGAAATAGTTAAATATTATAAATATGTTTTTTCCTTATTTCAAATGTTTGAACTTGTCTATTCTTACACCTGACAGATATGGGTTCTCATTAGGGTAACATAATGTCTATTTTTTAGGTTTATTTACAACATATCACGTGAACGTCCTAAGATATGGATAACATAACTTCAGAATGAGATTTAAATAGGTCCGTGACGAATTAACGAGTGACGAACTGTGACATTTTTTTCTAAAAACTTTCTTTCTTTCTTTAAGATAATGTATCTGGACGTATTAAATGAAAATCAAGCCCTATTTCATGCATGTTTCATTGCGATCAGTCAATCGGAAGAGCTTCGTCAAGTTCGGCAACTCGTCAATTTAGTTGACGAAATTGACGAAAAAATATTTTTCTAATTTTTTTATTTCTTTCCTTTATATAAGTATCTGGACGTATTGCATGCAAATTAGGTCCTATTTCATATTTCATGGCGATCAGTCAATCAGAAGAGCTTCTTCAATTTCGTCAATTCGTCAACTCGTCAATTTAGTTGACGAAATTGACGAAAAATATATTTTTCTAAATTTTTTATTTCTTTCCTTTAGATAAGTATCTGGACGTATTGAATGCAAATTAGGCCCTATTTCATGTTTTATAGAGATCAGTCAATCAAAAGAGCTTCTTCAAGTTCGTCAATTCGTCAACTCGTCAATTTAGTTGACGACATTGACGAAAAATGGCGGTCTGGATTAAGCTCGCTGAGGGATATAGCTATTCTGATTACTGGTCGTATTTATATTGTACTAACAATATCAATAAAGGAGCATTCCAAAATATAATAAACAAGGGTTTGTCTCTCCAATTACAAGCTTTCAAGCTAGTGATCCGTAAAACAAAAAAGAAACAGGGAAGAAACATTGCATTGTCCAATCAAATAACGGTTTATTAAACTATATAATGTCAATATCTTCTCTCTATAACCGTATTTACGAAGATTAACAAATATTTATCATAAGTAACCTCATTGTCATAATTGATTGGCAGGTGCGCATGCGATGTTAAATGTCCACACATGACAAGTTTTAATTATAACGAGGAAATGTAATCCAGATGCAAAATAGAAATCAATATTTTCCATATTATTTTACCTTTTTAACACTATGTCATCGAAACCTTATTCTCATACGTTTTGTTTTTTTCTTTTAAATTCGTTATCATACCAATAAGTTTATTTTTTGAAATATAATATAAATATGCAAAAAACATTTTAGAGATTAATTTGACTGGAGTGATCTCCCTTGCAAATCTGGCAATAACGCGAATGCACACGTAAGAAGTACGGCGCGAAAAGTACCGATATATAACGACAATACACTACAAAAGTCAGTGAGGGTTATAAAGATTCGAAACCCTTAAGCAATTTGTGTATAAACTAAATACCAAGAGTTTAGATATAAAGTGTGTACATCGTTAAATTATGGAACGTAGACACAAAAGAAACATCTCTCGTAAGTATCGTTTATCGTTTACCGAACCATTTCCCGCATACACCAACTAAGCACCAGAGGAATTAGTAAACATCTTGGCAAATATGTTGTTGAAAGAAGTAGGAATTGCTCGTTATGTTTATGTTCTCCTCTTATTTTGTCTGTTGCAGATGCGTCAAAATACGTCCGCGTAAAGAACTGTAACTTGGCGACTTAGCAGCCACTTTTGAAATATTACGAGAAAATGGGAAAATTGTCGATTAACTAGTTTTCTCAACTAAGCTTCTCGATTTTACAAGGTTATACAATATAGTTTTTAATTTTTCTTGTCATATATTAAGTCGGTAGTCCTATGCTATCAGATAAAGTAGCCTCGAGTGTTACCTCCGTCTGCATAAGCATTCTTACACAGCAGATTTGGTATTAAAACGGGATCATATAAATGTACATTGTCGTGAAACATCTTTTTTTTGCCGAAAGTTGAATCTAAGAATTTAATTACATGTACACGAAATGTGTTAATGCACAGTCTCGCCGGAGTCTTCAATTGTCAGAATAGCCAACAATGTCAAAATCTGCTAGCTAAAGCTCACATACATTATTGACCCTCAGAAGCACTATCACATTAACGTAACTTATTATTATTGAGGTTTTACGCCGCTTTCAACGTTATTTCAGTTATATCACGGCGACAGTTCACTTATTCATGATCCCTGGGTAAACAAACCAGTCCTAGGCTAGAAAATGTGCCTTGCCCAAAATCACTCCACCATGACCATTGTGCCGCGACTGTGGATCGAACCCGGGACGCCCGGTTTCAAATCCCCGACGCTAAAACAAACCTAAAACGTAAAACAAACGGGGCACAAATTTTTATTTTGTTGGTGTTAAAATATGCATATTCGTCTTAAATTCATGTTAATGCTCTGATGAAACTGGGGATGTGCAGGCTGGTCTGAGTCTTCACTGTACGCAGATGCATTAAAACCTCAAATCGCAAGGAGCGGCTCTTATACCAGTGCCCCTTTTCAGACAAAAAGTCAAATATTTTTAAACCGCCTGTGTATTACCTATTTTACTAATAACGCATGTTACGGGTTGTTTCATTAAAGGCGAACGCTCGCACTCAAACGCAAGTACGACTAGATTGATTGATTGGGGTTTATAGTTGTTAACACTTTTGTTCAGTATCACGGCGGTCAGTTCCTATTGTAAGTCAACGTGTGGCTTTCTCACATCAAAAACTCCACAACGGTCTTTTGCTGTTTTCCCTTTCCCACATAGGGCCCTTTGCTGAAGGCAAATGGCACTTGTCGCATTGACAATAATTTTGGCCGAGCTAAGGTTTACAATCGCAACCTCTTGAATTGATAACGCGTCGCTCCGTTTGAGCTACCGGGGCTCGGCAAATCAAGGAAGAACATTTATCTCCGAGTCTTCCAAATTGTTTAACAGATTTTATTAAGAAATGTATTTTAAACGTAGCCTTTAAGATTACCGTTTATGCATACCTGGGGTGCATTCAGATGTTTATCTAATGTTAGCCGAATCCACCAATTAAATGACAATAGATAATAGGCAATATGTTTTGTCGGGCTGCGGTGATAAACCATTATACCCCTGTATAATGTGTCGTCTACTAGAATGTATATTGTTTTATGGCGACAGCTAAGGTCATTTAGCGCGCAATTAAATTTAATTATTTATGATCCCTGGGTAAACAAACCAGTACTAGGCTAGAAAATGTGCCTTGCCCAAGGGCACTCCACCATGACCGTAGTGCCGCGACTGGGGATCGAACCCGGGACACCCGGTTTCGAAATCCCCGACGCTAACCACTCGACCACAGCGGATTCCTGTCGTCTACTAGAAGGATCTGGATCAGATTAACAAAATAGTCCCTAAAAAAAATTGTTTGCATAGAAATGAGTGCATACCATCACCAGAATGCATTGAATATATGACATTGAGTTTAAAATCATTGTAAATGTGTATAGGATGTACTGGAAATTATTTATTTGATCACGTGAAAGAAGGTCCAAAATGATAGTATGGTGAGTTCTTTCTTGCATAATGCATGAACCCCCATTTTCTTTGGATTGTTTTAAAGCTTAGAGGTAACTTTGTTCAATGGTATATGGTTTTCTACATAAGAAACACTTAGAAAGTGTGACAAAAAAACAGAAACACATAACATTTTTAGGATTTATGCCTGTTTTAGGCCATTAACCAATCAAAGAAAAGTTTAAATAGCTTGAAAAACATCCTTTGTTATGGAAAAATGTCAAAGTGGCTATTACCTAATGGCTGAATACCTCCATGAGCCTAAATCCCACTCCACACACACACACACACACACACACGCGCACACGCACGCACGCGCACACGCACGCGCACGCGCACACGCACACGCACACGCACGCCCCACACACACTAAGATGGTTGACAAAATGTTTAATATGTCGTATGCTTGGGTCACGCTCTGATGATTCCAAAAACTCCCTCCACCCAAACAAAATGGCGGTTTATATAGAATATAGAAGGGTACACTGCCTGAACGTTTGTCTTTTACTACTCGGTATATTGGTAATTAAACTATTTCTTCGGATTAAGACTGCCTTGATATAAAAGTATTGCAACATGTAACAGTTGTTTGTGCTTATTAATGTTAAGTAATGTAATACATCTGTACATGTTTGGACGTATGCAAAAAGGTCGATTAAAATATATTGCTCTTATGTCTAAGTATAATAGACACAGTAGAAGAAAATGGTATTTTCATTACAAAAGGTACAAAAGGCACATAAACGCTTTTAACTAGCCCACGCCCGAGTGACCGATGTATGATTAGGACAATCTAAATAGACCCATTGGTAATGACATTTAAAGAGACGTCTCTCTTCGATGAAAAGTTTTTACATATCGAATAAAAAGAAGCATGATTTTGATACAGAGTTGAAAACATTCGAGAGAAATTGATCAATTTATTGAAATTATAACTATATATATAGCTTCAAGCAAAACGGTTGCAACAATGTGTAGACACAGCCTCGTGATTTCAGTTTGCGAAGATGATAGCCCAGAGAAAACATTGTTGCCAAAAAAATGACAAAACCAATACTGCTGTGCATCTGTAAGCAACTTCTACACAAGGAACAAACGGAAGAAATGATATTAGACACTATCTTGGGAGTCGAAATAATCCTCAGTAACGAAACTTGTCTCAAGACGAAAAAGGTAAGTCCGCAATGATCATGGTGAAATGAATTGACTGTATTCTACATATTCTGTAAATTCATTTTTGGGATAAAATCTTTGGCACTAGAATTGATAGCACGTCAGGCTTCACAAAATCGGTTCCAGCAGTCGACGGATTAAATATCCTGGCGGTTTCTTGCTAGTTTGTGAATATTTACAGTTGGAGGAATAACCGAACTACTTTAAGACAATCCCATACGCAGTGACTGTTAACACGATTGTAAATGCGCCAATAATAAAGTTTTTGTATCATTTTGTTTTTAATATCGGGACAGAGTTAGACGATGTTACATATTTCTTGTTATCTTATAAAAGATATATCTCATATCACCGAATCTAGTGTCGCACGCTGAACGTGTACACCGTTGGAGACATAACATGTAAGCGGCCCCAGTTAGCTTCAGTTGGTAGATTTCTCGTCCTGAAAGCGAGAGGGTCCCGGGTTACTAGCCCCAGATTGGATGCATGTATTTCTCTTATTGTGACATTGGCGCCAAATAAGGGATCGTGACAGCACTGATTGGTCAGTCTACAGCGCTTGTAGTGTGATTTATGACATCCTTTGCACTGGAATTCCGAAATCGAGGTCGAGATTTCCAGTAAAGCATGGTGTGTATGTCGAGGTCTGAACTTTTTCCACAATTAGAGAGATTACAGACTGACTGCATGTATTTCTCTCCTTGTGACACTAGTAACTGCTTTTATTCTTTCAAACTGAGAGATATTCTGCCATTTAAACTTTGGACAATTCGTGTGTGTGTAGCGTATAAGTCCTGATATAACTTAATATTCATTAGCTACTCATCAATTTACACACCTTTTCCCCTTCGTCCACTTCCTTCTATGTCATGTCTTCTTATTCATTTTCTAGAGGTATTGACTGAATCTTACTCTGTTTTGCCTTTTCACTATGGCATTTGTTTGCATTTCATACGGCATAGTGTTGGCCAGTGAAGTAGATAAGCAGATGAAACAAAATATATGATAATCGGATATTCGTCTACATTGAAGAAACGACGTAAGTCAACTTATCATTTTCTACTCAGAGAGAGAGAGAGAGAGAGGAGGAGAGAGAGAGAGGCTGACATCAAAATTATTTGATCCCAGAGAAGAGATAGACGAGATTAACGTGAGAGACAGAGAGATGAGAGAGAAGAGATGAGAGAGAGAGACCGAGGAGAGAGAGAGAGAGAGAGAGAGAGAGAGGAGAGGATGAGAGATGAGAGAGGGAGAGAGAGAGAGTATGAAAGGAGAAGAGAGAGAGGAGAGAGAGAGAGTAGGAGAGACGACTTAAGAGAGAGAAGATGAGAGAGAGAGAGAGGAGAGAGAGAGAGATAGAGAGAGAGATGAGAGAGAGGAGAGGGAGAGATGACGAGAGAGAGAGGAGAGAGAGAGAGAGGAGAGAGTAGCGAGAGGACAGACAGACTGAGAGACAGACAGACAGATGAGACAGAGAGAGAGAGAGAGAGAGAGAGAGAGACAGATGAGAGAGAGACAGAGAGATGAGAGAGAGAGAGAGAGACAGGAGAGAGAGAGAGGAGAGAGACAGAGAGAGACACGAGAGAGAGAGAGAGACAGAGAGAGAGATAGAGAGAGACAGCTGAGAGCAGAGAGGACAAGATACACAGAAGAGTACAAGATAGGAGAGGAACTGAGAGAAGAGAGAGAGATGAGAGAGAGAGAGAGAGAGAGAGAGAGACTGACAGAGAGACAGACCGAGAGACAGAGAGTGAGAGAGACAGACGAGATAGAGACAGAGAGAGAGACAGACAGAGAGAACAGAGAGACACAGAGAGACACAGAGAGACGATAGAGAGAGACATAGATACAGAGACAGAGAGACAGACAGAAGACAACACAGAGAGACCTGTGAGACAGAGAGAGACAGACAGACAGAGAGAGAAGACATAAGAGGACAGAGAGAGAAGAGAGACAGACAGAGAGAGAGAGAAGAGACAGAGACCGAGAGAGACAGAGACAGAGACAGACGAGAGCAGAGACAGAGAGAGAGAGAGAGAGCTCGGAGAGACAGAGAGAACAGAGGCAGAGACGAGAGAAGAGACTAGAGAGAGAGACGAGATGAGTGAGAGAAGTGAGAGTATGAGAGAGTAGAGAGAGAGAGAGAGAGAGAGTGAGGAGAGAGAAGAGAGAGAGAAGAATGAGAGAGACAGACAGACAGAGAGACAGACAGACAGAGAGACAGAGAGAGAGAGAGAGAGAGAGAGAGACAGTGAGAGAGACAGAGAAGATGGAGAGAGGAGAGGAGACAGAGAGAGAAGGGTAGGAGAGACGATAGGAGAGACGAGAGAGAGACAGAGAGAGACAGAGAGAGGAGACAGAGAGACCAGAGAGAGACAGAGAGAGACAGAGAGAGACAGAGAGAGGAGACGAGAGAGACAGAGAGAGAGACAGATGAGAGAGAGAGAGAAAGAGAGACAGGAACTGAGAGAGAGGAGAGAGAGAGAGAGAGAGAGTAGAAGAGAGAGAGAGCAGACAGAGAGACAGAACGAGACAGAGAGGAGCGTGACAGAGAAGATGAGAGAAGACAGACAGAGAGAGACAACAGAGACGAGACACAGAGAGACACAGAGAGACACAGAGAGACAGAGATAGAGAGACATAGAGACAGAGACAGACGAGACAGACAGACAGACAGACAGACATATAGACATCACACACAGAGAGACAGAGAGAGACAGACATAGAGAA
>JASEVX010000001.1:37409989-37516537 GCA_031761405.1 Serripes groenlandicus | reverse complement strand
ACAGACAGACAGACAGACAGACAGACAGACAGACAGACAGACAGACAGACAGACAGACAGACAGACAGACAGACAGACAGACAGACAGACAGACAGACAGACAGACAGACAGACAGACAGACAGACAGACAGACAGACAGACAGACAGACAGACAGACAGACAGACAGACAGACAGACAGACAGACAGACAGACAGACAGACAGACAGACAGACAGACAGACAGACAGACAGACAGACAGACAGACAGACAGACAGACAGACAGACAGACAGACAGACAGACAGACAGACAGACAGACAGACAGACAGACAGACAGACAGACAGACAGACAGACAGACAGACAGACAGACAGACAGACAGACAGACAGACAGACAGACAGACAGACAGACAGACAGACAGACAGACAGACAGACAGACAGACAGACAGACAGACAGACAGACAGACAGACAGACAGACAGACAGACAGACAGACAGACAGACAGACAGACAGACAGACAGACAGACAGACAGACAGACAGACAGACAGACAGACAGACAGACAGACAGACAGACAGACAGACAGACAGACAGACAGACAGACAGACAGACAGACAGACAGACAGACAGACAGACAGACAGACAGACAGACAGACAGACAGACAGACAGACAGACAGACAGACAGACAGACAGACAGACAGACAGACAGACAGACAGACAGACAGACAGACAGACAGACAGACAGACAGACAGACAGACAGACAGACAGACAGACAGACAGACAGACAGACAGACAGACAGACAGACAGACAGACAGACAGACAGACAGACAGACAGACAGACAGACAGACAGACAGACAGACAGACAGACAGACAGACAGACAGACAGACAGACAGACAGACAGACAGACAGACAGACAGACAGACAGACAGACAGACAGACAGACAGACAGACAGACAGACAGACAGACAGACAGACAGACAGACAGACAGACAGACAGACAGACAGACAGACAGACAGACAGACAGACAGACAGACAGACAGACAGACAGACAGACAGACAGACAGACAGACAGACAGACAGACAGACAGACAGACAGACAGACAGACAGACAGACAGACAGACAGACAGACAGACAGACAGACAGACAGACAGACAGACAGACAGACAGACAGACAGACAGACAGACAGACAGACAGACAGACAGACAGACAGACAGACAGACAGACAGACAGACAGACAGACAGACAGACAGACAGACAGACAGACAGACAGACAGACAGACAGACAGACAGACAGACAGACAGACAGACAGACAGACAGACAGACAGACAGACAGACAGACAGACAGACAGACAGACAGACAGACAGACAGACAGACAGACAGACAGACAGACAGACAGACAGACAGACAGACAGACAGACAGACAGACAGACAGACAGACAGACAGACAGACAGACAGACAGACAGACAGACAGACAGACAGACAGACAGACAGACAGACAGACAGACAGACAGACAGACAGACAGACAGACAGACAGACAGACAGACAGACAGACAGACAGACAGACAGACAGACAGACAGACAGACAGACAGACAGACAGACAGACAGACAGACAGACAGACAGACAGACAGACAGACAGACAGACAGACAGACAGACAGACAGACAGACAGACAGACAGACAGACAGACAGACAGACAGACAGACAGACAGACAGACAGACAGACAGACAGACAGACAGACAGACAGACAGACAGACAGACAGACAGACAGACAGACAGACAGACAGACAGACAGACAGACAGACAGACAGACAGACAGACAGACAGACAGACAGACAGACAGACAGACAGACAGACAGACAGACAGACAGACAGACAGACAGACAGACAGACAGACAGACAGACAGACAGACAGACAGACAGACAGACAGACAGACAGACAGACAGACAGACAGACAGACAGACAGACAGACAGACAGACAGACAGACAGACAGACAGACAGACAGACAGACAGACAGACAGACAGACAGACAGACAGACAGACAGACAGACAGACAGACAGACAGACAGACAGACAGACAGACAGACAGACAGACAGACAGACAGACAGACAGACAGACAGACAGACAGACAGACAGACAGACAGACAGACAGACAGACAGACAGACAGACAGACAGACAGACAGACAGACAGACAGACAGACAGACAGACAGACAGACAGACAGACAGACAGACAGACAGACAGACAGACAGACAGACAGACAGACAGACAGACAGACAGACAGACAGACAGACAGACAGACAGACAGACAGACAGACAGACAGACAGACAGACAGACAGACAGACAGACAGACAGACAGACAGACAGACAGACAGACAGACAGACAGACAGACAGACAGACAGACAGACAGACAGACAGACAGACAGACAGACAGACAGACAGACAGACAGACAGACAGACAGACAGACAGACAGACAGACAGACAGACAGACAGACAGACAGACAGACAGACAGACAGACAGACAGACAGACAGACAGACAGACAGACAGACAGACAGACAGACAGACAGACAGACAGACAGACAGACAGACAGACAGACAGACAGACAGACAGACAGACAGACAGACAGACAGACAGACAGACAGACAGACAGACAGACAGACAGACAGACAGACAGACAGACAGACAGACAGACAGACAGACAGACAGACAGACAGACAGACAGACAGACAGACAGACAGACAGACAGACAGACAGACAGACAGACAGACAGACAGACAGACAGACAGACAGACAGACAGACAGACAGACAGACAGACAGACAGACAGACAGACAGACAGACAGACAGACAGACAGACAGACAGACAGACAGACAGACAGACAGACAGACAGACAGACAGACAGACAGACAGACAGACAGACAGACAGACAGACAGACAGACAGACAGACAGACAGACAGACAGACAGACAGACAGACAGACAGACAGACAGACAGACAGACAGACAGACAGACAGACAGACAGACAGACAGACAGACAGACAGACAGACAGACAGACAGACAGACAGACAGACAGACAGACAGACAGACAGACAGACAGACAGACAGACAGACAGACAGACAGACAGACAGACAGACAGACAGACAGACAGACAGACAGACAGACAGACAGACAGACAGACAGACAGACAGACAGACAGACAGACAGACAGACAGACAGACAGACAGACAGACAGACAGACAGACAGACAGACAGACAGACAGACAGACAGACAGACAGACAGACAGACAGACAGACAGACAGACAGACAGACAGACAGACAGACAGACAGACAGACAGACAGACAGACAGACAGACAGACAGACAGACAGACAGACAGACAGACAGACAGACAGACAGACAGACAGACAGACAGACAGACAGACAGACAGACAGACAGACAGACAGACAGACAGACAGACAGACAGACAGACAGACAGACAGACAGACAGACAGACAGACAGACAGACAGACAGACAGACAGACAGACAGACAGACAGACAGACAGACAGACAGACAGACAGACAGACAGACAGACAGACAGACAGACAGACAGACAGACAGACAGACAGACAGACAGACAGACAGACAGACAGACAGACAGACAGACAGACAGACAGACAGACAGACAGACAGACAGACAGACAGACAGACAGACAGACAGACAGACAGACAGACAGACAGACAGACAGACAGACAGACAGACAGACAGACAGACAGACAGACAGACAGACAGACAGACAGACAGACAGACAGACAGACAGACAGACAGACAGACAGACAGACAGACAGACAGACAGACAGACAGACAGACAGACAGACAGACAGACAGACAGACAGACAGACAGACAGACAGACAGACAGACAGACAGACAGACAGACAGACAGACAGACAGACAGACAGACAGACAGACAGACAGACAGACAGACAGACAGACAGACAGACAGACAGACAGACAGACAGACAGACTTACACTTGCACAAGGTATTTATAACATGTCCATATGGAATGTAAGAACAACGCAACATGCTTATAAAAGTTATCATAGTTGCCGTGTAACTCATTGTCTACGATCGGGTTCAAACCGAACAAGGCAGCAACAAAATCATTGCCTTCCAATGGCACTAATAAGTTGGAAACAGATCCACCAAACTTTAAAAGGGTTCTGTTCTGAAAGGAAATAGTACATGACCGTACACTGGTACAGTTTATCAAGATATGCTCAGTAAGGCTCGTTCTAACATCGCTACATCCACAGCGTGTACACTGAGAACACTCAGTGTGAGCAGTGTACGCAATTAGCTGAGCGATGGAAAAGCAAACACGAAGCATATTCGGATTACGCTTAGCATAATCCCATACAGGACTGATTGCGAATCGTTTCTGTAATTGCCTATATAGAACAAACTGCGCGGTAGATGTTCTTTCATTCCATTTACCGATATAGTAATTTGATACTTTTGTATCAATACAATGTTTCCAAATAGTTTTGCTTGGGAATACACCATAATTAATGTAATATTCTAAAACATTGTAAATGTTAAACTTGTTTAGAATATATGCAATATCAGAAACAAACCCGGTATCGGAATTACTATTTACGAAGGAAAGGAGCCGCAATAAAAAGAAACGTTTCGTTGCACAATCCCTCTCCAAACGGCAAAGTTGACCAAGAAAGGAGAGTTTTCTCTTCTCAATTTCAGCTTCAATAGGAAGAGCACAAATAAGACCAAGAACAATATCTGTTCTTGATCTTATTTGTAAACCCTGAATCTGCTTTAAACAAAGTCTATGCGACCTTTCCATTGTCAACATATCCCGATCAGACAGCGATTGTAACAATTCACATCCGAATAGAGCTCTCGGGATAACAATCGACCTATAAATACTGTAACTGGTTAATGGATTTAACCCATTTATATATAACCCGTCTTTGATTAGACCGAAGAAAGCACCCCTTAATTTTCTATCAACTTGCTTGACAATGAGAGTAGAGTTAGTATACTTATTACATATTATACCTAAATGGTTATATTCCTCTCTCTCACAAATGGCATTATTACCAACTACCCAGGACCGATAATTGCGTTTGTATACACGCTTAGATTCATTGAACGTGACAACGGCACACTTGCCAGAATTGTATTGGTACCTCCAAAGGCAAGAATATTCATAACATATATTAATCATTTCCTGTAAGGCTTTGCTAGACAAAGATAGAATTGTCATGTCATCTGCAAAGGACGGAGCACAGAAATGAGACCCTTCAATCTGGAAACCCAATTTACTGTTAACTAACTGGTCAAGTAGTGAGTTAATATAAACAAGATACAAAAATGGTGACCAGACGCCACCTTGCCTGGTTCCCTGTAAAACAGGGAACCAGTCAGAATAAAACCCATTATACATTACACAGCTATACATATCGGAATGCATTGCAATAACTATTTTTAAAAGCTTATAACTAACGCCAAGTTCATTTAGCTTGTAAAAGAGACCATTATGCCATACACGATCAAATGCTTGACGAGCGTCTAAAAAACACGCAAATAATTTACTGTTGTTTTCTTTGCAAAACTGTATACTTTCTTTCAGAATGAAGGATGTCATAGAACTTCCCATGTTGGACTGAAACCCACCCTGGAGAAAGTGTAACGGTTTATTAATTGACCTGTGTAAACGTTGTAGCAGTACTTTTTCGTATAATTTTAAAATAGATGATGAAAGGGTTATGGCTCGATAGCTATTAGGCTCATTTTTTGGTTTGCTAGCCCCTTTGTACAACGTTAAAATAGTACCACGTTTTAGTGCTGTGGGAACATAACTATTACAATACATTAAGTCAAAAAATACCGATAAGTAATGTTTTACCATTAATCCACCATGGATGAGGTGTTCGTTGCTTACTCGATCTATACCACACATTTTGCGACTTTTTAAAGTAGATAATGCCGATAACACTTCCTCTTGAGAAATGTGATCACCATCAACCACAATAGACTCTTCTTTTAAAAAGTTTGTACACGTTGTTACGGTCTCAAATTGCGTATTATCGTAAGTCTTACATTCTGTATCTGAGTAAAGGGATGCAAAGTGTCGACCCCATTCATGGCAGATCAATTCTGGGTCCCGAATTACAACTTCGTCAAATTTAATCTCACTAGAAACATTTGAATTCACTTGTCTTCTTTTCCTATTAAACAATCTCCAAAATAATGGACTATCAACACCAGATGCACTATCAATATCACTATTAACCTTTTGTAAATATTTAAGGGAACTGTTTCTATGATATGCTCGAAAACATCTTTTAGCTTCCTTATATTCTCTATAACTTGAGAATTCACTGCCCCTTGGCCTGCCGGAGACAATCCAGGCCGTGCGTTTATTTCTCATACTCGCATGCGATTTTTTGAGATCGGCCGACCAATATGGCTTTAGGTATGAACGATATGTTGAGTGAGGTAGATGAGCATTGGAAGCTGTGTTGATATCAGACGAAATACACTGGTATAGATTGTCTATAAAACAGTGTTTATCGTTAACTGGTAACTGATCTACACTGTCTTTAAGACGAGCACTGACGTTAAAATCATAGTTACGAAGCTGTTCATCGGACACCCTGTGCCATTTGACTGACATATCAAAACAGTGAGTAACGCAATCATGAGACATAAATTCAATGTAAAATACTATTGGACGGTGACAAGAAACATTAATACAATTATCGTCCAGGATTTTACAGTATTTCACGTAGAGCGATAGCTCGTCCGAGACAATGACATGATCTATCAATGACCTAGAGCTTTTGTCATAAGACACATAACTCGAGTCTGCTCCGGAACACAACTTTAAGGTTGTAATATTAAACAAATTGAAAAGAGTGATTAGTTCGCACAATGCAGTACCCCTCCTGTCAATTTGCTTAATAAATGTTTTGTCATTTATATGGGCATTAAAATCACCCATCAATACGACTCTTCCTGTCTGAGAATACATGCTAATCAAATCATGCAAAATCTCCATATTCTCCCGATAATGTACAATACTATGGTTAGAGCATGGCAAATATACCTGTATGATATACAAGTAGGAGTCACGTGACATCCGCACCTGTATACCCATAATCCTGTCAGAGTCTATACACAGTGGTGTAACCATATGATCTAACCTTTTATTCCACATCAAGGCAATGCCACCTTTTCCAACTTTTCTGTTACTATAGATGTTGAGATCTGAATCGCATACGCCCACCCCATTAAAGTTTGGATGTATGCTATTCAGAAAATGTAATTCAGACGGATATAGCCAATGTTCGGAAATACCGCATATATCTATTGACTCAGAGTCAATAACATTACTGAGATAGTAGGCGTTCCACGAATAAAATTTTAAATCAAGCATCTGAAGGGTAAAGGTAGTCAACAAAAATAATGTACTACATACAAGGACAAACAACAGAGGATACATTATTATGAATATCCCGCATGTCCTTCATTGGATTTTGTATCATCACGATATCCATAGTTAACATATTGATCATAGTCGTTACCATTATAATCATAATAATCGTTGTGGGATTTCCCGTAGCTATCATCACGCTCATAACGGCCACCATGCTAATCAACAACACGGGAATTATACCTCCTAGGATTGTTGTTATTTCTATGTACAATATCACCACTCAAATCTGTGTTGTCTGATTCACACTTATCATTGTCTGTGACTTTACGAAATTGCTTCATATAACTGTTTTTGGACAGCCAGGGTCTACATGTCACACCGCGGGGCCAAAAAGTTAAAAAAAAAAGGATTATTAAAACAAGGGGGAAACATGTGATAAAATTGATAACTGACTGATTAGCAGCTGATTATTGCTTGCATTAAAATTGCTGGAAAAGAATACATGTTATATATTAAGACATTATTTACTAAGATAAAATCTACGTCTTTTAAGAATGTTAAAACAGGTTTTGGCACAATATCGAACTATTAAAGGACTTGTTAATAAATACGAGAGTTGGTCTTTTTTAACCAATTCTGCAAAATCCGGCTTTGCTTCTTTGGCTTTGACAAAAAGCTCTGATCTCAAATCAGTGTACATAACACAATCAAGGAGAACATGCTGTTCATCCTCGAGAACATTACAAAATGGACATTTACGATCCTCTAATGGGAGATTTTCATATCTGCCGGTTTCAATGCGTATGGGGGCTACACCACACCTAAATTTACACAATGCTGACCTGTGGCTAGGAGGTAGAATACGGTTACAGTATCCTTCTGTTTCCTATACTTGCTTAAACGTGCGGTAGGTTCGAAGCTTATTTCTACCAAGACCAGCAGAGCCATTGACCTTATTAAGCGTAACAAGCCAATCCGCTAAATAAATATTCATGGTCGCCTTTTCAACCCCGTTAATAAAGGACTGTTTATGTAAAGGCCTATCCAAATTATTGAAATTTTTTATTTTAAACTGCGTAAAATGTTTACATACGACAGAGAACCAATTCTTGCAGCGTGAGGATTTACCATGGGCCCACATCGCAATGCGTTTATTTAACCTTGTATCATTTGTTTGAGAGAGACGAACCTGGAAGTTAGCAATATGTTTCCATTGGCGTACCACAGGTGGTACCCAACCCATTTCACCAGAGACTGCTGCGTTAGGGGTGTATTTGCCTACTCCTAGATAAAATCGCATTGCTGTATTAATGTACTATCTTTAAAGAGACTTTGACTATTTAATTCAAACATGCAGCAATCAAGTCGGTGTCCTTTCAGAACAAAACCGTACATGTATATTACAAGATAAATAATTCCTTCGATCAACAGCTTCTTAAACCGACTATGATTGCGTATTTCTCAAACAAAATACGAGCCGCCCACGAACAACCCCCTGTCAATAAAGAAAGGTGGAAACGTGTTCCCGTAGCTTTGCTCTGACTAGTTCTCGAAATACTGAATAACGGGGATCTTACATGCATGCATACATGTACCTATTTTGTAATTAATATGTTTTCAACATTAGTTTAGTCATATCACGGCGATAGTCTTGATTCACATGATATGCCCTTAATAAGCAGTATACAACTTGTTAATGTATTATAATACTTTTCATTTCCAAATTTGAACTTTAAGTGAATTAAAGTTAACCGTCTCGTGGTCTGCGAAGAACTGACTATTCTTATAACAAATAGCCAATCACGTGACACAAACTGGTCAAACCAGTTGTGTATACAAACCTGTTGAGACAATTGTTCTCCTCTATACTATTTATTTATTTATTTATTTGGGTTTTACGCCGCTTTCAACAATATTTCAGTTATATCACGGCGACAGTTCACTTATTCATGATCCCTGGGTAAACAAACCAGTACTATGCCAGAAAATGTGCCTTGCCCAAGGGCACTCCACCATGACCGTTGTGCCTTGACTGGGGATCGAACACGGGACACCCGGTTTCGAAATCCCCGACGCTAACCACTCGACCACAGCGGATTCCTCTCTCCTCTATACGATGTACCGCGGAGAACGGACAGTATCAACAGCATTTTCACAAAACAACTAGCACCTATTTTGCATTATGCGACCCATATAGAAATACAGTTTGAGAGTTGTGATTCCAATTTGGAAATTTACAAACAACACAATTTATACAAACAAACATATATAATCCAATTATAACTTTAATTGTCGAGTAATCATCAGTCTCCTTTCGAAAGAGTCTACCATGTAACCTTCGGCTGTATCGGTCTTCAACCGACCGTGTCTTTTAAGACATCTATCAGATATGCCGATGGCATAAGCAGCTGCAGTAGCGCCACTAGCCCTCAAGCTATGCGTACTCAAGTTCAAACTAGGATCAACCAACTTTTATTTTGACAACATGCATTCTCTTACTCGTGTGTAACTTAATCCCTTCTTAATTTTAGTAATGTTTGATACAGCTTTAGCTCTATAGCATGGTCTAATTAAGAAGTCGGTATACTTAATCGACAACCCAGCTGTTTGTATGTACTTATGTAGCATATCATACGGACAAGCAACTAAATTTCCTTCACGTTAAACATCTTATTAAATGATCACCATAAAATGTAATGTCTGAACAACATAAAGAGCTAAGCTCGTTGAAACGCATAAAGCCTGTATAAAATATTATAATAATGGCTAAATCGCTTAAGGTTATTACATCATTTGAATAAGAAAAAGATTCGCATAGTGTCTGTAACATGTCCGAATCAATCACGTCCTTCGTATGAACTGGACCAGATCGTAAACGTCTAGCGGATCCAATAAGTGTTTAACCGCCATCTGGTTCTTAAAAGTGGACTTAAAAGTCAATACCAGTCAACAAGAAAAAAAATGTAAGCTCATTGCTTAATATGCGATATGTAGTTACTAATTAATATCAATGTTTTTCAGTCGACTTCATTTAAATCGTATCTTGAGGGCTAACATATAAAACGGCATTGGAACTGACGAGATAACGCCGTTATTTTATTTTCCATTATAAATAAGCCCTATTTTTGGTAGTTGCTTTACATATCTAATCCACTGTTTGAAATACCCCCGTTACTTAATAAACACGGCCAAAAAAGCGCTGACTGCTACTTAGACGCAATAAGCGTACACTTTCCTTGTTCATTCTCTATTTTGCTCAAACATTCTAATACCAACATTGGCGGAGGTACTAACCAGTTATTTTCATTTCGCCATTCCTGCTTAAAATCATCTATACCTTCAATACCTGGAACCCGCCATCTCTAGTTGAAACGAGGGCAATGATTATTGAAATGCGACGAAGACATATCAACAGTATGTCTGCCCCATACACTGTCTAAATAACTGAACCAACGTTCAAATATTGACTAATCGTCACTATCGTGACATCTGCTCAAATATGCCGACAATTCATTCATTTCTCCAGGAATTAATTCCGGACTTATTCGAATATTGTTTTTCTCGCAAATACCATTGATATTCAAAACAATCTTCTGAATATCAATTTTTCTACTACCATTCAACAAAATGGATTTCACATTTTTGTTATCGTAAAGCACTTTGACATTGTTGTTTCTCAAAAATTCAGCTTTACTTGATGAACCGCTTCCGCCTCACGCCAGGTTGAACTTTTACCTTGTTCCTCTGAAAGCCAAGTTCCGGTGACTTCATCTGAGAAATCCCTTCTCGCATTTAATAATACCTCTGATTGTGAGACTAGCTGTGAATCTGAACCTTCACCCACTTCCGGGGGTGAATCATACGTCAGTTTCCTACCTGACGTAATTCCCAATGCCAGGGACTCGTTACCGGATTTCGGTGGTATTAACGACGAACCTTCCAAAATAGCACTATCTACATCCGGAGATAGCATTCTAGTACCTAAACTATATAACTCACTTCCCTGAATCATACGTCATTTTCCTACCTGACGTAAATCCCAATTCCAGGGATTCGTTACCAAATTCCAGGCATTCGTTACCCAATTCCGGTGGTATTAACGACAAACCTTCCGAAATAGCACTATCTACATCCGGAGATAGCATTATAGTACCGAAACTATTTAACTCGATTTCCTGATACAACGTATTAACGTCTCTCATCTCTAGATAACCAACGTACCCAACAGCGCTTGCTTCGCGATATACTCGTACATTGCATGTCTCGTTTTCGTTAAGAGCCGTACCTGGAACGTTTAATTGTCTGACATTTTCTTTCCAAAACGTTATTTCGTGTATAGCTGCGTCAGTAACCAGAACTTTCTCATTCCAACTCGCATGAGTTATAATACAGTCATACATGTCACTAGTTTTCATTCGAACAACATTTCCGAAAACGTATTGAAGTGAAATCAGTCGTCATACTAAGGAAGCAAGTACCTTAACTTTAACGGTTTTGAATCTTACAATACTTAATTAATCAATAATGACTGAATTGCCTTCTCAATCATAACGATCCTTTCCTCAGTTATAAAAACTCTACTCTGAATAAAAATCAAGTACACGTAACCTAGCCATGTAACAACTTTAACAGGTAATCACTGGCATTTTTCTTCCGCTATTAAGAAACCGAATTCATAAACATTTTCCTTACGAAATTGCTTGACCTCAACGCTTCACCGTATCCAAAATTGACACCAGAAGGACACACGATAAACGAACTGTTCAAATTCGGCTCCGATCGTAAAAACATCGGGTCATTCGCAAGGGCATCTTAAGCCATCGTATGACCGCCGATGGAGTTTCTTAGGCTCTGGAAGCAACTTCGTGAGCGGTGGCAAAATCTTTGGCATGCCAACAAATTGCCGAAAGACCTTGCGAAGTTTTATTTTCGGGTTGAATTCGTGTGTCCAATTTGACCTTCGTAAGGCCATCGTGAGGGCATCTTGTCAAATCGTGTCATCTTCGTCCTTAAGTCGTGTCATCATCGGTGCCATCGGGCATTTTTCGCCTCACGAAGACAATATGAAGGAAACAAGAAGCTGCCCGATTGTCTTAGGAAGGCAACACGTCTACGTGAAGCCCTCGCAATGCCGTCATGTAGCCATCGTATTATAGTACGATGACATCGAGATGGGACCACGGTGTCGACACAGGCGAATTTGAGTAGCTCAAGCGTTTCCCAATTGTCATGGTAACGTGGAGATATAAAAGGCCATCCTCAGAGCATCTTCCTCAGTCAGTCCTGAGCAACTCTACAGAGTAGAGGCGTGTGTAACTCCCAAAGCTTCAATCACAATTAATCACAATTCAGTTCCTGCAGAATGGCATACTTTGATGATGAGACAACCAGGAAAATGAAGGCAACAACAATATTGTTTCTTTTGATGCATCTCAGAGAAAATGATGAGCAACTCTTAGAGGCCCCGCACAAAAATTGTCTTAATTCACTTATTTTGTTTCGTTTTTTTATTTTCCAGGGCAGGGACAAACCAAGACGAAGGAGGAAACCGAGGTCTATGTGTGTCAAGAAATGGCTGTCTGACAAAAGAAGAGAACGCTATGGCCACTATAGCATTCTATTAAATGAGCTGAAGACAGAAGATGAGAAGGCCTTCTACAACTGCACACGACTTCCCAGAGGCCTTTACGATGAGGTCCTGCGAAGGCTAGAAGGCAGAATAGAGAAGAAGGACACATAATACAGAAAGTCTCTCCCTCCTCGTCTCAAGCTGTCCATCACTTTACGACACCTGGCCTGCGGTGACAATTATCCAAGCCTGTCCTACAACTTCAGAGTTACTCCAAACACCATCATAAATGAAGTCAGCGATGCCATCAAAGCCGAGTTGCTGCTGAGGTGATCCAGTGTCATAATACAACTGAAGAGTGGAACGCCATTGCTGAGCAGTTTGAGAAGAGATGGCAATTTCCACACTGCTGTGGTGCTCTGGATGGTAAGCATGTGGCGGTCACCTGTCCTTGGAATACTAGCTCTGTGTACAGAAACTATAAGGGCTTCTTCTCTATTGTCCTCATGGCCCTTGTCGAAGCAGACTTTAAGTTTTTCTGGATTGATGTCGGCTCTGATGGTTCCAGCAACAATGCAAGTATCTACAATGGGTCAGAACTGAATGAAGGCATGGAGTGTCCGAACAACATATTCAATCTCCCTGTAGAGAAATCTCAACCTGGTGATGACGTTCCTGTCCCATACTACATAGTTTGGGGACAATGCATTTGGGATCAACAAGCGCCTGATGAACCTGTTTTTCATCAGAAACATGGAGCACCATGAGAGAATATTTAACTACAGACTCTCCAGTGCCAGGCGTGTAGTGGAGAATGCCTTTGGTATTCTGGCACACGAGTTTTGCTGAGGACCATGAACCAGAGGCCAGAGACATGCCGAAAAATCATCACAACTTACTTGTGAGATCCTTCACAATCTCATCAGATTGAGATTTCCAGCCACCCACAACAACCTGATGGACTTTGAGGAGCAGAACCAGAATCTCAACCCAGGGGCATGGAGAAATGACAAAGTACTTCTGGATGTTTACCATGAGAGGGCAAGGAACATTGGAAACCAGGAGGGGAGGCAAATAAGAAGATACCTGGGATACGGTCGGCCGAAGGTTTTATACCATCGGGAGGTCACGTGACGCATTCGTGACCTAGTTCGAACGCATCGTACTCTCAATACGACGTCGTGTAGCTATCGTATGGTCTTTGTGTGGCCTTCGTGTGTCCTGCGGGTAAACTACTTAATAACAATTCACATCTTGTGACCTTCTGTAGGCATCGTACTTGCTTTGGCTGTTGATTGGCTGTTGACCAAGTTCGGGCCCATCTTCGTGCGAAATTCAAAATTCCATATTCGTATGGCCATCTGGTGTCAATTTCGGGACAGTGTGACGCCTGCATAATTGAAATGCCCGCCAATACCACCGTCCAAAAACATTACTATCTTATGTCCTAGGGACCTCAAATACGTAACGACAACGCGAACATTTTCGTAAATATATTCCCTGCACTTGTAATACCAAAACGGAGCGAATTAAATACGAAATAAGTGTTTTTGTCAGGATATTTCCAACAAAATCCTAAATATGGTTTATGAACCTTTGAAATATCGATGTGATGATAAGCTCCCTTTAAATCAAAGGTAAATGCAAATACACCCGCTTTATTAATCGACTGTGCCTAACGGATGTCTTCAAATGTGTATGAACTGATTGACATTTCTACAAACTAAAACCAATCTTGGTTTTCCGACTTTGTTATATGCTACTGTTAAAGGATTCACAACTTCGGGTAATTTATCTACTTTAGTAATTACTCCCTTTCCCAACAAACTTTCAATTTCATCCGATACAAACGACGGGTTATCTCTGGCTGATTTGTTATTCTTTAAATGAATACTTGTAAGGTATCTTTTAAATGGTAATTTATAACCGTTTACTATCAACCTCAACAATATACGTTCTATCCGTTACTGAACGCCATTTATCTGCGTGAGCTTTCAGTCTCCCAACAGGGGAAATACAATTGCTTTTAAATGCTTGATTTTCTGAACTAGAAATGCTTATAGCAGTTGGCTCATACCCAACAAATGCATTATAAACATACATGGAACAATCATTAAAAATACGCTTTGTTCTCATAGTTTTTAACTCATCTTATCATATGATGAAATTCATGGAAATTCCTTTGTCCAGTGTCCTGCTTTCCCACAATGAAAGCGCAATCCGGGCCTTTGTACTGGAGCATTACCAACTTGACATATGGCATCACCACGATTCGCGGTAACCCTCCTATATGGCTCTGTCCGTTTGCTTTTCCTCGCTCTTTCTGCTTTAATTTCTGATTAGCTCGTGCCTCTGCTTTATACATCGACTCGTTATCTTTCACGACTTACCAACCCAATTCGCTGCTGTCAGACATCTTAATCAGTTTCTGTCGATATGACAACACATCTAGCGCTGCGAAGATGAAATAAAATGAATATATTTCCATTTTTCGTAAATGATAGGTCATATCCGTGTCCTTTATTACAAAGACAAACAACGAGTAAGTCATTGAAAACATTTAATTGTCTATCAATCCATCCAAATGACCACACCCCAAATCATTTAATGCATATGAACATATCTGTGTATATACAAGGCATAACTTGCCTATGACAGTGATGTGTATACAGCACGTATATGACCACAAATTTATTTATGTTTAAACAATGATGAAATAAATTTCATATTAAATTTGCAAACCTTCAGTAATTTTCGATTATGCCTAGAACGTTATGCTGTTCTAAACTAGCATTTACTTCTTTTAATTTCAAGAGCGCTTTACTATTTGCTTTAAATTGTTCTCCATTACTTTTCTTTTTAAAAATTGGTTGGTCTTGTTGAACCAGGCTAGAAATTCTTGTTAACTGCGAAGAATTATTTTGTTCACTTACCTTGTCAAACAGTGTTCCAATTTATTGCAACAATGTCTGTCTGCTTGTCTCAACGCTCTACTTTTACTGTATCTCGGATCATTCTTGCTACTTCTTCATCCATATTTAAACACCGAAATTAATTTCTAAGTAAGACCGAAGTGAATTAAAGTTAACCGTATCGTGGTCTGCGTAGAACTGACTATTCTTATCACAAATAGCCTCCAACTGGTCAAACCAGTTTTGTATACACACCTGTGAGACAATTGTTCTCCTCTGTACGATGTACCGCGGAGAACGGACATTCCTGCTTCAATGCATGATTTCAAAGTTATGCATTTTCTGAACGATACTTAATGTTTTATCCAATGAAAATGCACATTTCTGTAAGAGTTAAAAATAAGAACGATATTTTTATTTAGAATGGTTTGTAGTTACGTCAATGTGTAATTTAAAAAAAAAAAAACAAGTCCACTTCGAGAGCGGGAGACCAGGGTTCGAATCATACCAACTACTTTAAAATGGTACTGATGGCATCTCTCATTGGCACTCAGGTTTGCAGGGATAACATTATAACTGATGAATCTGTATCGTGATAAATAAATAAACTGAAATTGAAAACGGCACTGAACAGCATTCAAAACACGGCGGTTGCTACATATATAAGCCTAGCGTGTGTATCATTAATTATATTTAATATCAGTCCATGCTCATACTGTCGTGTTGCCACACTAACATGAAAAGATAACTGTTAAAAAAGGCGAGAACTATTTAGTCCCGGTACGTTGTAAGTACTCAACGTAATACGGCTAACTCCTGCGCGCGCGAGACGTCATTCTATTTGGACCTCGTCATTTAGGACAGGAATTAGTATTTGTGTATGTTATTACTTAAAACAAGCAACAAGCGCTTTTGTTTGCAAGATAAATAGAATACTATGTACTTGAGTGTTTATAAGAACTTTATACTGACTCGACAATTAATAACTCTCCCAACCTCGCCTCATAAAGTTCATGTCGAAATTCTAGAACCGAAATGATTGTCTCGTTATAATCACTATTTTAATTACTGAGTGCTAAATCCCTTTAAACTGAGAACTGGATGTGTACAGGAATGTCAAGTATGTGCTGGTAGCATACCATGACCGTAAGGTGGAATTTTATTCGGGGTTATACGCCATTTTCATTTATATCACGACACAAGAACATTTTGGCGGCGCTCTGTGAAAACTTACCGTTAGGCATTTGCAACCAGTGTAATTGCACTCAGTCTGATCTAGATATATACTGTTCATCAATAATTCATAGAAGGGTTAAAGAAAATGTGATCCTTTTGAATGGATCGGGTCTTTTTCAGATGTGTAATAATTACGCTTAGGTTGGTTTTCGCAGAGCACCGCTCATTTATTCATGGCACTAGGTGACAAACCAATACTAGGCTAGGTTATGTGCTTTATACAAGGACATTATGTTCAACGCGAGAGTGTAGAATTATTATTTTAACTCCAGAAAATTTAGTGTTACAAAAGTGTTTGAGATCTTTAATTGAATAAACACATTCAGAGTGTCATAAGTCTGCATTCAAAAGTATCTACATCACACTAAAAATAACGCTCACAAAGGTTTTTAAAATAACAATATTTTAATATCTACTGGTACAATCAAACTCCTTTCTTGAATAGAAGGTAACATACGTAACCATTTTCCCGAGACTAGATGAGCAACTGGGAAGATCATGCGCAGTCTGAACTGGATCTTCGCTGGTTGTAATGGGTGACGTGATCAAGTGACACAGTTAGAGTCTATCATGAAAAGACCCGAAGAAGGAAATCCTTTCAGAGTTTTCATTATGAAATATAACATAGCAATCAAACTAAGACTTACTATATCAGAAGTAAAGTTTGCGATGTGGCAATATTGGCAAACTAATCGATTATTTGAAATTTGCGAACATTTTAACTGGATGTATGTTGAGGTTTCTTCGCGTGCTCTGACTATGTTGGTAATGCAATCAGAACAATTTGTTTCCCATTCGCAACTACTTCACTGTATGTCATAACCTTCTCTTTCTTTGCATACAGACGACTTTGGACTCCCCCGCACCTGGCGACTTTAAAAGTGAAAACACTGTCTGAAAAGGACCCACAATGTTTTCATCCGATTATGTATTATTTTGTATTAGCCGATGCGAAATATCGTTTATCATGGACAACTCTGAAGAGAACATAACAAGTAAAGAGCTAACACCATTTATTGGCCACCTTGGCAGTTGATCTGGAGATCTGGGATTCGAACATTCTTTCGACACTTTATAAAACTGTGATTACATGTGAATTATGAGATGTGTTTTAGAACTAAACCATAAGAGCTCAAAACTGTCTAGTAAACCAGGGAACGTGATCCTTCTCTCATTGTTCACGACGGAGTGTTCTTTGACGAAGTACATCACAGATCCAAATACTGTCTAGTGAACCAGGGAACGCGATCCTTATCACACAGTTTACGATGATTTGTACTTTGATATGGTATATAACCGAGCCAAATACCTGCTAGAATACAAGGAAACGTGCTCAGCATCGCAACATTCACGACTGAGTTTACTTTGACAGAATACACTACTGAGCCAAATAGTGTCTAGTTAACCAGGAGCCTTGATCCTTCTCGCAGTGTTTACGATGGAGTGTACTTTGACGAGGTACATTACCGATCTCAATACCGGTTAGTAAATCAGGAAACGTGATTGTTATCGCAAATTTAACGCTGTAGTGCACTTTAACAAGGTACATTACCGAGCCAAATACTGTCTACTAAGCCAGAAAAATGTGATTCTTATAGCTAAGTTAACGATGGAGTGCACTTTAACAAGGTACATTACCGAGCCAAATACTGTCTAGTAAGCCAGAAAAATGTGATTCTTATAGCTAAGTTAACAATGGAGTGCCCTTTAACAAGGTACATTACCGAGCCAAATACTGTCTAGTAAGCCATAAAAACGTGATTCTTATCGCAAAGTTCACGGTGGAGTACTTTGACAGGATACATTACCAAGCCAAATACTGTCTTGTAAACCGGAAACATGATCCTTTTCACAGTGTGTACGATGGATTGTACTTTGACAAGATACATTACGGAGCCAAATACTGTCTAGTAAGCTAGAAAAACGAGATTCTTATCGCAAAGTTCACGATGGAGTGTACTTTGACATGATACATTTCCTAGCCAAATACTGTCTAGTAAACCGGAAACGGGATCCTTCTTACAGTGTGTACGACGGATTGTACTTTGACAGGATACATTACCAAGCTAAATACTGTCTAGTTAACCAGAAAACATTATCTTTCTCTCACTGTGTACGATGGGTTGTACTTTGACAAGGTACATAACCGAGCCAAATACTGTCTAGCAAACCTACGAACGTGATCCTTATCGTAGAATTCACGATGGAAACGCCGTGAAATTACTAAAATAATGTTGAAAGCTGTGTAAAACAATATGACAACAAACAAACACAAATATCGATTTCTTTTCAATCTGGAAGTACATGTAAATGTCACACAATTAAATACGTTAAATATTGTTGATATTAACGATAAAAACATTTTTTAAAAAGGGGGGAAGTTAAAATACAGACGAATTTATTAAATAATAGTAAGTAGGTAGGTAAGTATGCTAGGATAGTATTGTGGATGGTGGACAATGTCAGGGTGAACTGCATGTATAACTAGTAAAAATAAAATAGCACACACTTAAGTATGAAGTTAACGATAAAAAACCTCAACAAGACCAAAAGGAGAAGTAAAGGAATATATATTTAATTTAAGTATAACCATATTTAAATCGGCTTCCTTACGAAGATTTGTAATACTGTATGGCGATTTTCTTTCGCTGATAATTTGTCATAAATTTATTGTAATGTATCGGACAGTTATTTTATCCAGCTTTCATTTATAACACGGGCATATACATCTGGTTTATATGTAAGTGTTATATGTATAAAAAAAAACACATAAAATTCAAATGCACAGTGTTATCATAGTCTATTCAACGGTTGTCTATATGCTATATAGACATAAATGCATCTTCTGACAAAAGACATCCCCACATAGTTGTAAGCTAATGTAACATTAAATGGTGCCAAAGTAGAGAGGCAATTATGTCCTAAATTGACAGACGAGAATAAAGTGTGTCTCTACTGTTACTAAATGCTAGAATAGCTTTATTCACAAGGCTTTATCTGTCCACCCGCCTGTTCTGTTCGTAAACAATTCATTTTCACGACGTTTTCTCATGGACCACTGGAAGGATAATGATGAAATGTTGCAGGAAGCATCCTTGCACCAAGGTCTTTCATAGTTGAGCAATTAGTGCAGCAGCAGTGCTAAAATAACCAGATCTAAAATATAATTTTCTTTTACAAAATTCTTAAAAATATTCTTTTCGGAAACCGAAAGAGCTGGAGCTTTCATACATATTTTTACCAGTTAGCATAACTTAGTCGTTCCTTATAAAAAGTGTACACATGATGACCCTGGGGTCATAAATGGCCCAACTCGGAGACTTAGTTGTAGTTGTACATAGAATTAAATAAAACTACATGAGAAAGTTGATGCAAGGCATCAATGTCGCTGGAAAAGACTGCATTATTTCTTTTACCATAGATTTCATCAGTTTTTGATAAAAAATGGTATGCAATTATGTTATTACTAAAAACAGAAAATGACTTTATTAGTACCCTAATTGGACTATATGTTTGTCCGCCAATCCTTCCGTCAGTCTGTCAGTCTCTCCGAAATCTCGTGTCCGATCTGTATCTTCCACATGATTAAATGGATTTGATATTATTTCACACAGTAATTCTCCATAACAAGATGATGTGGCATACACATCACCCAGCTATCTACTCCAAAGACCAAGGTCACAGTTAAGTCTCAAACATTGTTCGTCAGGAATTTTGTGCCCGGGCTGTATCTTCCACATGTTTGAATGGGTTTTGATATAATTTAAGACAATTATTCTCCATTACAAGATGATGTGTCATGCACATCACCCAGCCACCTACTCCCAAGGTAAATGTCACAGTTTGAGCTCAAACATGTCCGTCCGCAATTTCGTGCCCGGGCTGTAACTTCCACATGCTTGAATGGATTTAAAAAAAAAAAATACTTAACACAATTATTCTCCATAACAAGATGATGTGTCATGCACATCACCCATCCACCTACTCCCAAGGTCAAGGTCACATAATGGGCTCAAACATTGTCCGTCCGTAACTACGTGTCCGCATTTTTTTTCCATATGCTTGAATGGATTTTGACTTCACAGGCTTTTCTCTCGTGTCTAGGCTGTGTCTTCCACATGCTTGAATGGATTTTGATATTTCTTCACAAAAGATGTCTCCATAACACGATGATGTGTCAAGCACATTAACCAGCCACCTTCTCCCAAGGTCAAGGTCACAGTTTGGGGTCAAACATTGTCCGTCCGCAATTTAGTGTCCGGACTGTATCTTCCACATGCTTGAATGTATTTGTGTTATTACTTCACACAATTATTGTTCCTAACAAGATGATGTGTAATACACATCACCCAGCCACCTACTCCCATGGTCAAGGTCTCAGATGGGCCTCAATAATTCTCAGGCTTTTCTGTCGTGTACGGGCTGTGTATTCCACATGCTTAAATGGATTTTGATATAACTTCAGACAAGTATTCTTCATAGCCAGATGATGTGACATGCACACTAACCAGTCTTTTACACCGAATGTCAAGGTCAGACGCGAAGACTTTGGTCCGAAATTTCATGTCTACAACTCTAGAACTTCACACATTTAATCAGGACAAATAGATCATTTAACTAGTATCAGGTTATGATCACGGTACAGTTTTGTATCCAAAATGTGTGCAGTGTTTTGCTGTGTTTGTCCATAAATACACATACAATACTCAATTTGCTGTCCTCGTCCGTTTTTTTTCGTGCCATCTGGATTTCAGTCGCTTTAAAGTCTGCTGCTAGTCTAATTAAGGCATTTGATTAGTTGTTATCGTAATATATGATGAAACAAACATAACTTCGAGATTAATAAAATAAATATTTAAAACATTCGAAAAATGTATTTCTCTTTTAAAGGTATGATAACGATTTTTTTAACGATCTAAACCGTAATATATTATCGAGGCATTTAAAATGTACAGAGTTCTAGATATGGGGCGTTTTGCATTTTCTGAGACCCTTATTTGACCTTTAAACCCTATTGTGTGGCTACTCAAAAGAATCGTCTCATTGAGACGATTCTTTTATGTACCCACATCATAGGGTTTGGTTTGGTGATAAGAGAGATATTATGGGGGGGAAAAAGAGCTGTATACTCCTCGGTATCTGGACCTCTGCATTTGGTTCATTCTAAAAACAACGTGTCCTCTCGTCGGAAATCTGAAAAACGAATACAAATATAGTCGCCGGCGACTAATGAAATGAAAACGTCTTGCTCTGAACTGTCAAGAAACAGGACCCCAGTTAATTGATTCAGGCCATCTTAGGTTTTTTCCTTGTATGTTACCATGACAAGCTCTAGTAGCGATGCGTACTGTCAATCCAGTGGAAGTGAGTTCGAATCCCAGCTCGGTCAACATTTCTTCCGACGTTTGATAAAAGTCACTGTGACAAGCGTAATTCGTCCTTCACCAATTGGCTAAGAGTATATTTGCAAAGCGGCAGCAAGTTGCTTGGAAAGTATGTATTGTGGAGAACTGGCGTGAAAGAATAAGGAAACACATGAGTAGGTGAACTGGATGCCGTGATATAACTAAATAATTGTTGAAACTGACTGTTTAATCCTTTTCCACATACAACAATTCTGCAGCAGACAATTTTGAAAACATAGTGACAAAAAGCTGTAAAATCTCCATAAAAGATAGCTTAATTGTAAAATAAGGTTGAAAACATTGTGTTGCCAAAGGATAAATTGCTCATTATGAGCAATTTCATCTTTGGCCACAATGTTTTCAAAAGTCGTATGCTGCTGTTGCGTCAAAATGCGTCTGCAGGTAGGAACGGGTTAACATAAACCAATCAATATATTTTACTTTTACCTTCAAAATATTACATTTTAGTTATGTATTACCAATAACCATTTCATGTACACCACAATTATGTTGGAGACGAATTTACTAAAAAAATAATATGGAAACCTTCTAATTAATTAAATATATGGTCAAATTGCTCATCAAGAGCATCTTTGCATTATGTTTTCTAACCTCGTCTGCTGCGTAAGCATTGCATCTGCGAGTGGGAAAGGGAACATTTATGAACTGAGGTATTCAAATGAAAGAATTGTATCGCTTAAACGACTTTTAATGTTATCGCCTGTTTGGCTTTTCGTTTCAAGCATTGAACTATACATGGGACTACTTATGCAAGTTTTCCTAAGCATGTACATTTTGTTATGAGCGTTGCTCCAGAATACCATCTTCCAATCCATCAAGCATACCGTAGCCGGTTCTAGAAACTTCATTGAAAGGGAAGCAAGTATGTGCTTTCTTCTGTTTCATATTTTTGTGTTATCTCCCTTTGTATAATAAAATACGTTTTAAAGAAATCAGAAGATTTTTATATTGATATTAATCGATCTGCGAAAACTGTCGATAACAACGAGCATTATCAATGCATGGGGTCATGAGTTCGAACCCCTCGGCTCGATGATTGAAACTTTCCGATGATAAAGGACTGCCGCAAATGGTCTTAGATGTCAGAAAGTAGCCAAACAGACCTGGAAGAATGATGCGTGGAGAACTTATGAAAGCAAGCCAAGAAACACATGATTAGGTTAACTGACCGCCGTGATATAACTCCGTTTTATGAAAGAAAAGCCGTTTTAAAATGCATTTAACTCCAATCAGTTTTAGAGACACTTATAACATTAACAAGTTATGTCATGAAATGGAAAAACTGGACTCAATTTTATTCAGCAAGTCGGCACAAAAGTGCCATTGTACATTTACAAGTATATACAGGTAAATAATATGTCTCAATGACGTAAAAAACATTCATTTACATATATATATATATATGAGTCGTTCCACGAGAAAACCAACATGATGGACTCTTCGTAATGTATCGATCCAGATCAGCCTGCGCAGTCCGCGCAGGCTTTATCCGGGCCGACACATTCCGTCTCAGGGGATAGAGGTATATGATTCCTGAAACAAAAAATCCACAGAAGGTGAATAGTGTCTTCCCGGATTAGCCTGCATGGCATGCTTAGGGTGATCCTGGTCGATACTTTACGCAGAGTCCACAATGTTGGTTTTCTCGTGGAACGGCTCATATATACAAATACAAAAACCAATTCTAATATGCAAGAAAAGTACAATTATGTTTAGGTAACCAAGTGATTACCAAGTTATACATTCACAGGAACGATAGCATTGAGGTCAAATACGTGTGCTCACAACTTTCTGTACTTGCAATATTTGTGTGAACCAAAAATGTTGCCCCAAAAAGGGAATAGACGCCGGAATGTACTGGTCATCCATGATGTTTTCAACCCTATTTGATTATCATATTCTACTTATAAAGAGTTTGACACATTTTTCTAGATGTTTTAAAATGTGTCTGCTGCAGAGTTTGATTTAAATTGTAAATAGTTAAATCTTTCCCACATGCAAACGCATTTTGACACGTCTACGGTAGACGATCTTTTGGATCATGAAGGAAAACCGAGAAATTTGATCGAGCTATTCTTGTTCATTCCACATTTGTTATCCATATCTATTTCAATATTATTCTTTCATTCATAGAGATTTCCCACAGGCTTTGATGTTTTCAAAACGTATGTTAGAGATTTTCCATTTTATTGTGTATTTGTTTTCATTGTCGACTGCTGCAGATTTGCTTGTTTGCAGTAGTAGTAATAGTAGTAGTAGTAGTAGTAGTAGTAGTAATAGTAGAAGTATAGCAGTAGAAGTATTATATCTAGTAGTAGCAGTAGTAATATCTGTTGTAGTAATATAAGTAGTAGAAGTGGTAGTAGTAGTAGTAGTAGTAGTAGTAGTAGTAGTAGTAGTAGTCGTTGTAGTAGTAGTAATAGTAGTAGTAGTAGTAGTAGTAGTAGTAGTAGTAGTAGTAGTAGTAGTAGTAGTAGTAGTAGTAATAGTAGTAGTAGTAGTAGTAGTAGTAGTAATAGTAGTAGTAGTAGTAGTCAATTCAATTCAATTCAATTTTATTGTATTACAAGGCCACCGGCCCATATACATACATATAAACTACATAACAATAATTACATCATGTGTTGTTATGGTTTGAAACTAACTTAATTTCAACTGTTCTCTTCTTCGAGGCATAAAAGATAAACATTGAAAGATTCCTAATTATTTCTTTATCAGTACTTGCCATCAGTATGAAAAATTTATTTAAATTTGGGTGTAAGTACAGTTTCTGAGGGATGTATTTGAAGCGCAATTCTTTATAAAGAGGACATACCAGAACAAAGTGAAATTCACATTCAATAACATTATTACAGAACAGACAGTATCTGAGGTTTCTTTCAATTCCTAAATGGCGTCCCTTTTCTATCATAAGATCATGAGCAGATGTTCTAAATGTTGAAAGAGCTTTCCTAAATTTACATAAATCAATTAATGACAAGTATGATTCAGCAGCAAAATTAGGTTTAAAGTAGCAATAGTAAGACAGTTTACTACTATTACTGCAGAAGTCATGCCATATTTGATAGAACTGGTCTTTCAACTTTCTTTCATAAGATACGAGAAAGTGTTTTTTGTTTGTTACAAGTTGACTCTCCCAAACATAACCAAAACCATTCATAAAAAGATTATTTTTCACATCTGTAACCCAATTTTGATGCCCATTTTCATCTAGTAATTTCAGCATAAGATAACACTTTTTAACATATCTATCATAAGGCATGCATAGAATTTTTAACCAATATTTGATACATCGTTTAGATGCCGATATATATAGCGGGAATCTTCCACAATCGCCTAATATGGCATAATTTATTGAATTTTGTGGGGCATGCATATAGCGTTTGCAGGCATATATATGAATTCTCTCTACGGTTTCCATTCTTTTTAGACCCCAAAGCTCTGACCCGTATAATAATATTGGGGTTATTTTGGCATCAAAAATTTTGAAAAACGTTTTATAAGACAGTGGTAGGACACTTTGTAGATTTTTTAAAAGACAAACTAAAACTTTCTTACTTTTCCCCGCCATATATTCAGCCATCCTGTACGATGATACATTACTTGTAAAACAAATACCAACATATGAGAAAAAGTTAACTATTTCAATTTGATTACTATTATAAATCCAATGCTCTTTTTTAGAAATTCTCCCCCCATTTCTAAATATGACAATTTTCGTTTTCTTTGTATTGACCTCCAGCTGCCAATCAGTGCAGTACTTGTGTAAGGCATTGAGTTGCATCTGGAGACCAATAACCGTGTCACTCATTAACGCAACATCATCAGCAAACATTAAGGAGAATATTTCTATCATATCAGGATACAGTTGAATCCCCCGAGAGCCACTATTTCTAATAGCAGCTTCAAGGTCATTTATAAAAAGTGAAAATAATACAGGGCTTAACTTACAGCCTTGGCGTAAACCAACTGGACAACTAAATGCACTAGATAAATCATCAGTATTTGTATCTTTAACACGAGCTTTAACAACTTTATAAATGCCAGAAATAGATTTAAGCAAATTGCCCTTTAAACCGTGTTGCCGTAGGGCTGTAAATAATTTTGACCTGTTAACAGAATCAAAGGCTTTTTTAAAGTCTATGAAGGCAACATATAATTTTTTCCCCTTTTTGCAAAGATATTTATTAATAACTGCTTGAAGTATAAAAGCATTGTCGACTGTAGAATAGCCCTGTCGAAAGCCTGCCTGAGATTCAGTTATTTTATTATAAGCGTTAACAAAAAATGTTACCCTACTGGAGAGTATGCTGATGTAAAGTTTACTAAAACAATCAATCAATGTGATACCCCTGTAATTATCTGGATCGTTGATATTGCCTTTTTTATGTAGTGGTATAATAACCGATTGAGACCAAGCTCCTGGGTACTCACCAGTTCTGAATAATCTATTAAATAACAACCTTATATAAGGCAATAAGACTTGTATTCCATATTTAAAGTGATTTACCACTAAATTGCCAACACCTGCCTTACCCACATTAAGATCTTTAACCGCATTAATAATGTCATCGTCAGTTATATCACCATTAAAAATGTTATACTCTGTGTCATTTTCTAAATCAACATTAGAATTAAAATTATCATCAAACTCACTATCTTCTACCGAATCAAATGAAGAAAAAACATCCGTGAAATGACTAAACCATCTGTCAACTGAAATATCAACTGAATTATATGGCTTATCAGACACTGATTTCACCAGTTGCCAAAATTGTTTAGCATCATACATTTTACTATCAATATTTTTTATACATTGTATTCTGTGTTCATGTTTTTTCCGTTTACATATGGACTTATATGATTGTTTAGATATAATATAGTCAGTTAGAGAGTCGTCAGATTTATGCTTACGGAATTTTCTTAATGCTGTGTTTTTTAGACTCTTCATTTCGTTGCAATCTTTATCATGCCAAGACTTATTTGTATTAAATATTCGACCTCTCTTTCCTGATTTAACTTTTTTAAAAGAATCACTACATTGCTTTACAATGTTTTCAAAGTATGTTAAAACACTATCAATACTAGGATCATCTTGTATCATATGTTCTAATGTATGAAATGACCCTTTATCAAAAGAATCTGACAATTTAAACTGATAATCTAAAATGTCTGAATTACTGAATGCATAAAAACTCTTCCCATCTGAACGCTCATTTGTATTAGCTCTTTGATGGATAGTATCTGTATTTAACAAAGACCCATTACACTGAACATTCAATGATAGACTTATAGGCAAATGATCACTTATAGATACAGTTTCAATAGAAAAATCAAATAAACAGTTTATGACATTTTTTGATACAACAAAGTAATCAACAACACTACACCCATTACTGCTTATAAATGTATAATCACCAACAGATTTATCTTTACCAAATCTCCCATTCACAATAAAGTATGTAGTAGTAGTAGTAGTAGTAGTAGTAGAAGTAGTAGAAGTAGTAGAAGTAGTAGTAGTAGTAGTAGTAGTAGTAGTATCAGTAGTAGTAATAGTAGTAGTAGTAGTAGTAGTAGTAGTAGTAGTAGTAGTAGTAGTAGTAGTAGTAATAGTAGTAGTAGTAGTAGTAGTAGTAGTAGTAGTAGTAGTAGTAGTAATAGTAGTAGTAGTAGTAGTAGTAGTAGTAGTAGTAGTAGTAGTAGTAATAGTAGTAGTAGTAGTAGTAGTAGTAGTAGTAGTAGTAGTAGTAGTAGTAGTAGTAGTAGAAGTAGTAGTAGTAGTAGTAGTAGTAGTAGTAGTAGTAGTAGTAGTAGTAGTAGTCGTTGTACTGTGACATGTGTTACAAAGCATTTATAATATACATTTATTCTTTAACAATTATTATTAACACTCGGACCCATGGGCCTATAAGTCACCAAAACATATACATTTCATAATATCATACAACTTGTTTCTTAAAGGTATATTTCTTATATGTTGTCCCAATTGACCAAAGACGTTTGATTTTAGCCATTTCATGAAATGGCTAAAATGTTTTAGTCATTTCATGAAAAGCCTGAAATATTTAGCCATTTCATAAAATGTCTGAGTGAATTGGTCATTTCACGAAAAGGCTATTTTTTTAGCCATTTCATGAAATGGCTGATTTCACAGATTGACTGTAACATATATACACAAAATAGTGTGATCGGACGTGCAATTTGTCATTATATTAGATACGAAAAGACTGAAGTAACAATATACACTGTGTGTATATTTGGTGTCGGACGTTGTCACCGTCAGCCCCGTGTATAATAATTACAAACGGTTTAAGTTACGAAGAGATAATTGGATCAAAATGCCTATCCGCCGCAATCAATCATATATCCGATATTTGATTTGAACTTTTTAACGAAAATTAAAAAATCAAGATAAATAATTCTACTAATTTCGACGATAAAATGAATACAGTTAATATTACCGTAACTTAGTTCAAAACCAGCTTATCTACACGATTAAAGGGTAGTGTAATTACCTCTTTTGGAATTAAACCATCGAATAAAAGTCTCAAGAACATGTTCAGATATCTTTTCAATTACACTATATTAGATGATCAAAAGAAAGCACGTAAGCGAATCCTTGCTAATATTATCTCTTTTCAACTTGAGACTTGTCATGTAGAACGACCCTGATTGTGCACACAGTGATGACACTGAAGAGGCGGTCCATTCGCACAAGCTCACCAGGGCCTTCAATGTTTTTTGAAGAAGTAACAGAGATTAATGTACGGATTAACACAAAATGCTAGAAGAGTAGCCCAACATACTCTCCTTACAAGAGTTTATATATAAGGATCATACGGCGATACGATTGACATGCCACGGATCACTTCAAAGCGATTCGTGCAAATAGTTCTACATTTGCCCAGGTGGGAAGGGGTCACCCTGGCTGACACCTAAAACATCTACCATTCCACGTAGCGTGAACATATTTCTCCTACCATCAACAATGTTTGAACAAGCTCCTTATGAGCCACGGTACACGAAAACCGTTCATCAGAGGTTTTAAGTTCAAGGTCAATTACGACTTTAGAATTTCAAACATGCACTTGTATAGCCTGTCTTCGAATAGCATTAACCATTCCGCTTGGCATCGTTTATGGCTCTGCCAAGGGAATCGATCACTCGGGGTACTTTCGTTTCAATTCAATTCAATTCAATTCAATTCGGCAGAAGCAGCATTTACACGCCTTTGGCCAATATAAATTGTAACAGTAAACACATGCGGCAAAAGAAAGAAGAAAGAAGAAGACCTGTCTGTAGAAAAAGAACAGTCTGTCTCTTAACCCTTTCCCTCATACGACAATTCTGCAGCAGACGATCTTGAACATATTTTGTCAAATTATAGAAAATCTCTATAATTAAATGGTTAATCTATGACTAAAAGTGGAAAACATTGTGACAAAAGGAGAAATTGCACGTTTTGTGCAAGTTCTTCTTTTGTTACTATGTTTTCAAAAAGCCGTCTGCTGCAGAGGCGTCAGAAAGCGTCTGTATAAAGGAAAGGGTTAAGACATATTTAATTACTTGTGATAGCAAAACGTTTGATATTTTGACCTTGAAATTAACCTTTGACCTTCTTTTAAAAATCAAACATTATTTTGCCACCCGGGGGCATTGCTGCTTAACAATCACCATCATGGAAGTATTCCTTTAATACTTATGAGCAATTACAACAGGGTCGATAAGAAAATACTTTTCAAACGGTATCATGGCTATTGAACACTATTTTTATAATAAAGCTTAAGAGGTCACAATAGCCATGATACTTAGGGAAGTAAATGCTATCAGTTCATTAACAAAACTCAAGGATAAACAACACTAATATTTTAATATCAAGAGCAAATAAAGATCTGCGACTCAATACAATCTACTCCAATTCGGATATGATTATCAGATGATACAGCAAACTGTCTGTGACTTATTGCCGCGCAGAGCGCAGAGCAAACACGAGGTATGTACTGGTCACACGTGTTATACGGTTAGTTTTCATGGTGCGTAGCTTGTAATATAAAATAGTCAGTGATTGAACGCCGTTACAAAAGTATTCCAGTTTTATCACGTTGGCAAGTTCATCTAACCATGAGTATTCTGGCTCCATCGTTCCAATACAATGTTCATTCGATGTAGACCTGCATGATCAAAACAGTAAAAAATTAACTAGTATATGCTCAGAATGTGTGATCAAGTATCTGAAAGGATAGAAATATAAAAAAAAATCTCGAAATTGACCAATCAGGAGTCTCTTTTTGGAGAACAAAGTTCATTTCTGAGAAAGTTGCAAGAGTTTTATAGTTTATGCTCTTTAAGCTTATCACATACATCTAGTCCGTTGGAAGATGAATAACGCGAGTCCCAATGTGGTTGCCATTCATCACAAAGAATGAATTGTCGAGCCAGTATTTGAACTCTCAACCCTCGGACCGAATTATCTCGCCATTATTGACTGGACCATCGCAGCTCGATATATGTACACAAATATCGAACACACACTGTGTGTTTACAATTACACAGGAGGACAATATTAGTAAACAATAAAGAAATAAAACCCAAACCATTGACTACACAAATCGCACTCAAAAGTACGAGATACACAAATAGAATTTTGGTATTTGCCGGATTCAACAGTATATAAGGGTACTCTAGATCATGTTGAAATACCCTCAAAAATCGGCTGATACGGCCCATCGAGGACCGCTGAAGGATCACCCGAGTGGATGAAATTCGCAAGCTTAATGTCAAACCGACGTAACTGAAGTTGTTATAAGGTATCATTACACCTGTGTGGAAATTAAGACGCGGAAGTCTCTTATAGTTGCATTTGCTGTGTTCAGTCCCACTTCTTGTTTGGAGAGCCCCTATAGACACTACAACAGTACTTAGACATCAACACAAGTATAATTACATACATAGTTCTAACAGGGTCCGAGAAACACTGGACTTTGCTTGTTTTTTATTAGGTATGTCCCTGAAACAGACGATTTTCGACGTCTCTGTAGCAGACGACTTTTGAAAACCTTCCGGATAATGAGCAATTCATTCATTTTCCACGATATTTTCATTTCTGTTTCATTATTATTATACATTCATTTAAAATATTTCCTCGGAGTTTGTTTCGGTAAGGAATGTCTAAAATAACTGGCATTTTTTTTTAAATGTAAGACTGTGAGTGTATTTGCAGGCTTCAATGTGGTCAATGTTCATATTCTCAATCTAACCTTTTACTCTTCAGAACATAAAGACACTTTCGGGAGTCTCTGCAGCAGACGACTTTTGAAATCATTGTGGAATAAGGAAAAAATGCTCATATTGAAAAAGGGTTAAGTTAATAAATTAACATGATTGGAGCTCTTCGAAACATAACCTTGCGGCATTTGCGATCAACGCAGATCTAGATCAACATGCGCATTAGCCAGGGGCGTAGCTCCCTTTAGGCACTATATGCACGTGCCCACACATTTTTTTCTCAAAATGCCCCAAAATGCAGCTGCGTAATGTATCGACCAGACTAATCCGGCCGACACATTCCGTCTTAGGGGGATAGATGTATAAAGTAGTTATTCCTGAAACTGAAAATCCACAGAAGGCGAAAAGTGTCTATCCGGGTAGACCTGTGTGGCATGCTTAGGCTGATCCGGGTCGATACTTTACGCAGAGTCCACAATGTTGATTTTCTCACGAGACGGCCTACACATTGATTATTGCAAAGCTACGCCTCTGTTAGCATAGTTTGACCAGGATCTGATTTGTTCGCACATACGTCAAAGAGGAGTCATTCAAGAAACGTGTTAAAGAAGTATCTATTTTGATCCTTTGGCAAAACACAGATTGTTTTATCTTCACGTGTAATAATTACGAACAGTTGAATTTCACAGAGCACCGCCTTGAATGGACTTATCACCCCTTTCCACATACAAAAAATCTGCAGCAGACGATTTTGAAAACATCCGTACCAAAATGTGAAAAACCTTCGGAAGCAAAAGTATAATTATTGAATAGATTTGAAAATATTGTGACAAAAGGAGAAATTGCTCGTCGTTAAAATGTTTTAAAGAGTCGTCTGCTGTATATGCGTGAACATGCGTCTAGAAGTGGGAACGGGTTAATCTCTCTTTGTTTCTCATTTATTTATTGAAGCCTTCCGTGACTAATGGACGAACATCTCAGATTGAGATCAGACAGTGCGGATACACAGGACGATCTGTATCTACGTTTGGCGCAAATGACATTTGTTTGATTTTCGTGGAGTACTGCTCTATTTATATCTGATCATTTCGATTTGTTTATCTCATTAAAATGGAGTCAACAAAGTCATAATGATGGTGGTCGATAGTTCTTGTTTTTCTACCTCTAGGTAATCACATCGTTTAACCCATGTAACCAATTTCCGACAGACGATTTTGAACACATGCGGATAAACATAATGAAAAATGTTTATGAATGAAAGAGGTACTATTATATGAAAACATTCTGACAAAAGGAGAAATTGCTCATCATGTGTAGTTTCTTCTTTGCCACGATGCTTTCGAAAGTCATCTTTTGAAGATAAGTTCAAAATAGTTGTACATGTGTCAATTAGATAACGATTTAAATACGATATTCATAAACTTGAAAATCAAAATGGTAAAGATCTTAAAACAGAAAGTTTATTCACAAATGGCGGGGTTAAAGATGGTTAAAAAAGGTAAGTTTATTTTACAATGGCGGGGAAATGATGTAAAGAAAAAGGAAAGTTTATTTCAAAAATAGTTGGGAAAGTTATTTAAAAACAGCGTGTTTATTTCACAAATGGCGGGGAAAAAGATTCAAAATATGATAATGATTAAGTAGTTTACTTGATTTATCAACTTATGAGAAATCTTGGTAATGAAATATCCCCCTGATTGGTTTTTCAGCGTCCCTTGATTGCTTTTTGTCACAATTCACTGTTGATTGGAGTTGAAGTGCTCTTAACGTCGAGTCTCCACCAATCAGATCGCAGCGCCTAGTTCGAGGGCCTGCATCAATTGAGACTGGTTATAATGAAAATCTAAATTATATTGTGGTGTCTTTCTTCGAACTTCCTCTCACCGTCTGCGGCATAATAGCAGACGACACTTGGAGAAGCACTCGAAGAAGCGCGTCCTGGAACAATTTAATGTAACAATTATTGTCTATTATCGAATCATGCAACACAAAAGTGAGGTCACGCGGGAGAGTCATTGGCGCTTCCGAAAGAATGTATAATATTTTTCGCCAGGAGTGAAAATGGAAGCGTTAAGCAGACGATTAACTCCTTTTTGTCGCCTGATATTCTTTGATATGTATTTCTCCCCCTTTCTTTTGTAAGCGGAAGAAAGCAGGTTGCAATCGAAATGCCACCAATGAATCACGGAAGTGTTTCTCATTCTTTTCACAGAATCATTGACTCGAAATAGTTTTTGCAATGCATTGGTCGTCCCCACATGCAGACGCTTTCTGACGCTTCTGCAGCAGATGACTTTTTCAAACATTATGGAAAAGAAAGAAATTGTTCATATTGTTCACTTTTTGCCACAATAAGTCCATTTTTTTCTTTCCATTATTTAGATATTCCATAACTTTACCTAGAAATTTTCAAAGTCGTCTGCTGCTTATTTGTTGCACATGAAAAACAATACAGCGGAAGTTCTCGTAAGCCGTACGAGCCGAAAATTCTCCGACTGTACTCTAACATGTAAAGCGTATTATAGGGTTAACGTTATCGAGTTAGCCCATTATGCGTTTGGAATAAATCATCTTGCGACGCTACCGAGAAACCCAACCTTACTGTAGATAAAAACCTTCCTGGGCAAGCTACTTGAATAATCAATACCTTTCCGTTTAATGCTGTTTTCAACTGTATTTCAATTATATCGCGGCGGTAAGTTCACATTACCGTGCGTTTCCTGGCTCTTTCGTAATAGTATTTGACACACCAATCTTCCCAGCAACTGACTCCCTTCCCGCATATCGAGGGCTTGGTGTGAAACGGTTGTAACTAAAAACCTATTTTGAAAACCCTGGTTTAGGGGCAATGTTGACCCCTTTGTGAACTATGCAAATTTAGGTGCCATTGCTCAGAACGAGCAATAGCACCTAAATTGCCATTGTTTACCAAGAAAAATGATTTAACACTTATAAAGACTTTATGGCGAGGTGATTAAACCTTGGTAAAAAATACCAAATTTAGTTACAACCGTTTCACGTCAAGGCCTTGATATACTCTTATCCCGTTGGAAGACCAATGGTGAATATCAGAATCATCGGTGTACATTGTATTTGTAGGGTGGTGTTTTACGCCTCTTTCAACACTTTTTTCAAGTTAAATCACGGCGTTGCCTGGGTTATTTTAAACTCATTTATTTTACATCGATTGCGAAACAAGCTTTCAGCTTATTTAAATCACGCTCGAGGTTTGCTTCCTTGAGACTTAACCAGTACTCGCGCCGTTTGTGTTGAAAATCCCTAAGTCAGAACCCGCTCATCACGGGACTCGAACCCGGGACCTTTGTTACGAGAGGCCGACGCTCTACCACTTCCTGGGTTAACTATCTGTTCCAAAGGTCCAGTTATCCTGGCGCAATCGAGTCAGACGTGATGCTAACCCCACAAGCCTGAGCGCCAAGACTAAAACGTCATCACTTCAATATTTAATAACCCTTTCACACTAGTAGACGCATTTTGAAGCATCTACAGCAGACGAGTTTGGAAAACATTGTGGCAAAACAAGAAATTGCTTACAACGAGCAATTTCTTCCCTTTGTCACATCATTTCAACAATCAAGTTTTAATTTATATGATCTTTCGGTATTTTTCCAAAATAAATTAAAATAAATTAAAAATCGTCCGCTACGTTTTATTGTATGCGAGAGGATTTAGAACTGTTTAACCCTTTCCCACATACAGCAAATATGCAGCAGTCGACTTTAAAAATCTCTACTAAAACAATGAAAACATTGTGGCAAAAGGAGAAATTGCTCGTTTTGAGCAATTTCTCCTATTGTCATGATGTTTTCTAATCTGGGTCGATATCTTACGCAGAGGCTATACTGTTGGTTTTTCTCTTGGAACAGCTTATTTGGTGATTGTCAGACGCCCATATGAGACGTTAAAAATCAACATTTGTCCATTCCAATATGCAGACGCATTTTGACGCATCTACGACCTTTTAAAACATTGTGGCAAATGTCGAAATTGCCCATGATGGCGATTTCTCCTATTGCCCCCAAATGATTGTTACTCTATATGGTAATACTATGGTAATATGAATGATTTCATGGTCGTCTGCCGCATATTTATTGTATGTGTGATAGTGTTAGAGTATTTGTGACTATAGTACTGATATAAATGTGTATACAGTCTTTGTTATCTGTTCCAAATGCGCACTATCTGTTAAGATTATAATGACTGAATAGTGTTTAAAAAATAATGTGGAAAGATGAGAAATTGCTTATTATTAGCAAATTCTCCTTTTGTCACAATTTTTTTGAAAGTTTTCCGCTGTATATACGTCAAAATGGAGCTGTATGAAAACCGTTGAAAAGCGAACTAAGAAACGTTATATTTATCTAATGGAAATAAATACAGAGTATTAGCCATTACCCGTACTTTCATTAATTTACATCTTTTTATTTTACATTATTTGTTTACACACATTATTATTTCATTATAGTTATATTTTTATTATTAATACTCTTTTTTGGTCATATGGCATGACTATAGTGGTTGTTGTTATTGTTTTTTCTTTTTTTATTTATCTTTGATTTCTAGGCAAAATGCACCAGAGCTTTGCACCGACGCATATATAATATATACATATGGTATCCTTTAACATATGGTTGTTGTTATTGTTTTTTCTTTTTTGATTTATCTTTGATTTCTAGGCAAAATGCACCAGAGCTTTGCACCGACGCATATATAATATATACATATGGTATCCTTTAATACTTTTTTATGAAAATGATAATTTAAAGGGCATGTAAAATCATGTTTTACTTTAAAATTCTAGATCTCCATCTTCTTTGTGAAATTTAATGTTTTATTTATATAAAATATATATACATAAAAAAACACAAATATACAAAAAAACATTTTGATTGTGTTGACATAATACTCCATTGACAAGCATACATGATCACACACTTTTCCTATGAATTTTATTTTTGTTAACCCTTTCCCTCATATAGACGCTTTCTGACGCCTCTGCAGCAGACGGCTTTTTGAAAACATAGTGACAACAGAAGAAATTGCCCAAAACGTGCAATTTCTCCTTTTGCCACAATGTTTTCCACTTTTTGTCATAGGTTATCCATTCAACTACAGAGATTTTCCATTTTTTCAAAGTCCTCTGCTGCAGAATTGTCATATGAGGGAAAGGGTTAAACTGCATGTAAAATAAGTTTCGTCATAAAATGATATATGTTCATTGTCTGTCGTAAGACTTTAACCTCTATTTACATAAAATATATATACGCCGAACGTAAAAAGATAAAATATTCAAGAACCATTTTGATGGTGTTGACACTCTTCTCCACTGATTTATCACGCTGTATTTTAACGGATCATAAGGTAAATATTCAAGCGCCATAAACTCTTTCCCACATACAACAAATCTGCAGCAGACGACTTTGAAAACATCGTAACAAAAACCGGAAAAATCTACATACAAGAGGGCTTAATATATTGTTAAATTAAGTTGAAAACATTGTGGCCATAGGAGAAATTGCTCATCATTAGCAATTTCACCTTTGGCCACAATGTTTTCAAAAGTCGTCTGCTGCTATTGCGTCCGAATGCGTCTTATAGGCGGGGAAGGGTTTAAGTGTTGTCCCGGGTTGATTTCGCATATTGTATCGACACTTTTGATTTAAAACGTTTAATGGGAAAATCACATCCTACACTGTTACTTCCTTGTCATATTACATCGGTTTTAAGACCGCCTATGTGATGCGATGGTATGGCGTCTACCTCGGTTGTGGAAAGTCGCGGGTTCGATTCCCCCGACCTGGTCATATCGTAGACTTTTGAATATTGTAGTAAATAGCTTTACCAACCCTGGCACTCGGGAGTGTGGGTGTTAGAATAGCGACTGACTGACTGGTGTCTGGATAAATGGACCAGTAGTACTGGTGACCGGTACCCCGGAAACGCAGTGATAAAACGGACACAATGTTGTAAGAAGCGTTATCAACATACAAACAAAAGCATCAGTTTGGTCTGAAATGGAGAAATGTCGCATTCGACAGAGAATGGTTCGAGATACTTCAATATGTAGCCATGGATCAGATATTTCCCATCGGTCTAACAATTGTAGAATTACTTGCATAGAGTTCCCCTCTCTTCCGAATATAGTGTTTAAAGTTCGAAAATATTCAAATGGGGTGACGGTGATGGGTCAACCCTTTCCCACATATAGACCGCTTTCGGACGACTTTGCTGCAGACGGCTTTTGAAAAAAATGTGCCAAAAGAAGGAATTGCTCGAAAACGAGCAATTTCTCCTTTTGCCACAATGTTTTCATTTTTTTCCAGTAATTATACCTTCATTTATAGGGATTTTCTATGTTTTTGCCTAGATGTTTTTAAAGTCGTCTGCTGCAGATGTGTTGTACGCGGGGAAGGGTTAAGTAGCCCATTGCAGCACTAGTTTCGTGGTATCAAACAATGTTTTGTCACTAAAAGGTTCCGGAGGAATTTAAAACTGGTAGATTGAATATGAGCAAATAGAAGGAAATACTTTAACCAAATAGAGGTCAGTTCTCCCAAATTTCAATATTTATCTAAGCGCTAATTTTGAAGACTTTTGACACTAATATCGAAGATAAACACACGCTTCGTTATTTAACAAACTATGAGTAATTCTGTCAAACAAGGAATTTCTGTTTAAATAAGAAGCCCAATTGTCTTGGACAGACAAGTTCTTGAGTACCGATTTACGCACTGAATTTTCATACTTTTCTGAAGAGAATTACCTTTGAAGTCTCTTGATTAGACGACATTTGCTAACAATCTGGTAACGGGAGAAATTGTTCATACATGCAAATCCTCAATTTCCCAAAATAGTTCTATTCCATGCAATGTTGCTCTGTTTTAAAATCAATTATCTGAGTATTTTCTATTTAACCCTATGTTTTTACTGAAGACTTTTTTACAATGACAAACAAGTATCCTATTAGATAGCGATTACTTTTTTCACAAATGTAGACTCATCCATAGCAGAAGACTTTTAAAACATTGTGGCAAAACGAGAAGTTGCGTAAATAATAAACGAGTTCAACTTTGCCACAATTACTTTCCCACTTTTTTCAATGAATTTACTTTCATTGTATATACACATGCATGGGGATATTTCAATTTTTGTCAAGATATTTTTAAAGTTCTCGGTTGCTGCTGATTCGTTGCATGTGAATAAGGTTGAAGACCATGTTTTACTGTTCATAACCAAAAACATTTCGATCATACATTTAATGACAACAGGGACAAATAAGAGAACGGTTTTGAGATGATATTGAAAGCGTTACAGCGGACTCGCGATATTTCGAACATGTGATAACTCGAACCAATTCCTGGAACGTATCTGTCTTTTGAAAACAGCGTAGGATCAGTTCTGATACCTCTGATATGCGTTTTCCAACTAGCTTGCCTTTCATAACAAATATTATTAAAGAATAAATGAATTATGAAGCTGAAAGTACATACATGTATTTAGTATATATCGAGGCATCTCGAACATATCGATAACTCGAAGTAATATTTTGATCCCGGCTTTTCGTTTTCGAGTTATTGCGTAACTACCGTTGTTGAGGGGGGTACTTTTTTCATTATCATCATTACACAAACTCTCTACCTATCACATTGCTCTTAACCCTTGCCCTCATATAGGCGCTTTCTGACGCCTTTGCAGCAGACGGCTTTTTGAAAACATAATGACAAAAGAAGAAATTGCTCAAAACGAGCAAGTTCTCCTTTTGCCACAATGTTTTCCACTTTTAGTCATAGGTTATCCATTCAATTATAGAGATTTTTTATTTATTGACAAAATATGTTCAAAGTCGTCTGCTGCAGAATTGTCGTATGAGGGAAAGGGTTAAAAATATTGACTTATTTGTTGTGAATCTACAATATCCGCAATTACAGTAAGGCAAGTTTTCCTGGAGCACGTTTGAAATTGAGCACGTTTGAAATTGTCTTGTAAAAGACGTGTAATAAGTCTCTACTATTAACATGGTCTCAGTGTTGAATGTTAACGAGACTAACCGACAGTGTTCAAATAAAGGATTATCCGTGTCCTATTTCATGCAAAGAGTAATGATGGGAAATATTTGTTTTAATATAAGAAAACAGCCTTCACTTTTGTTAACCTTTCCCCACACGCTACACATATGCAGTAGATGAATTTGGAAACAGCTAGGCAAAAATCTCTATGCATGAAGGTATAATTATTGAATGGAGTTGAAAACATTGTAGCAAAAAGACAAATTCCTCTATACGGGCAATTTCTCCTTTTACCACAATGTGTAGTCGTCTGTTACCGATTCGTCAAACTGCGTCTGCAAGCGGTAGAAGGTTAAGTCAAACTGAGTTGAGAAAACAAAAATAATGTCTGCGTACTTTTATTGTGGACTTTAACTACCAACCGTTCCCCATAGGCTGTCGGAATGCTTGTAAGGCTAGCGGGTAAAGAAAGGGGATTCTGATCTAAATTCAGGGGAACATGCTTATCTGAATCTACACGAGTCGCATATGACCGAAGATTTGGTTTTATTTGACGTGATTCATATCAAGATCAGCAAAGTATATTAACCTGGTGATGAACAAAAATCCACAATTGTACGGATAGACGAACGGACAGACGGAATGTCACAAGCTTAATCTGTATGAGCCGCGTCTTGCGATTTGGGATCTAATTGATTCTCCTTAACGGGGTCATATAAAGGTACATCGTCATAAAACTGGTGGGGCTTACACTGTCTTGTTTAGGCATCAGTAGCAAATTCGTAACTACGGTGTTCGTTTTACGAATACATACCAAAGACTAAAACAATGGTAGTAATGGCTGCCGTCCTTGGCGAACAGGTAGCGGGGTTAGCATTACGACATACCCTATATACCTCGCACTAACTACGGCAAAAATACATTTACCTTCTATGGAATGCGTGTTTGGAATGAATTACCATTGGAAATTCGCAATATCAGCAACAATATAACTTTCAAAAATAGAGTGAAATATCACTTACTACAAGAAAAATAAGACCCTATCCCAATAACAACTTAATTCAATAACATGTTGAATATCAATGTTTATATTTGCATAAAAGCAAACATAACAGTTCATTTGTGTCTGCCTACTGTTTTATCATTTCATGTTCTCATCTATCATTCACCATCTTAAGTACATTGTATCATAGTATCATACTAACATTCACCTTATTCAAATTGAAATGTAGTTTCTATTTGAAGGCCACATGGCAGATAAGTCATATGCAATTCATTTGTTATATTACTTAATGTGCAACCTTCGTTAAATAAAGATTTTATTATTATTATTATTATTATTATACTTGCTCGTGTCAGGGTAAATAAACCAGTAGTACTGGTAACTTACCACGGAAACGTCGTGATATAACTGAAACATTTTTTGAAAGCGGCGTAAAATAACCAAACAATCACGCATGTTCTACAGTGTTCTTTGAGACGATTCATATATTCGTAGACTTACTTTGAATAGTAATTAAACCGAGTAGTTGTAAACAAATGAATGTATTTGTATTCGATCCTTTTCCCCATGCATCAGACGACTATGAACACATGTAGGCATAACTAAGTAAAATCTCTACAAATGAGTTAACAGTTATTTACCAGAGTAAACAAGATTGGATCAAAAAGGATAATTACCTATTGTTAATATTTTCCCAAAATGGTTGCAAAGGTCGACTGTTACGGTTGTGTCAAAATACGTCCGTATGTGGGAAAGGGTTTAACTCCAGTCGCTGTTAATTTCTAAAAGCATATGTCCTGTGTTCACTCAAAAGGATTAATAACCATTTTTGTTCCGAGCCCCGGTAGCTCCGTCGGTAGCGACGTGGACTGTCAATCCAGCGGTTGTGAGTCCGAACCCCAGCTCGGTCAAATGTTTTTCCGATGTTTGACAAACGTAATTCGTCTTCCACCAAACAGTCTATGTGGAAAAGCAGCCAGTTGCTTGGAAGGACTGTTTGTGGAGTACTTGTATGACAAAGCCAGAAAACACATGAGATAGTGAACTGGTCGCCGTAATATGACTGATAAATTGTTGAAAATGGCGTTAAATCCCAAATCAATCAATCAATCAATCAACTGATTTTTGTTTGAAACAATTACCAACCATTTTAATTATAAGTTCTATTTAAAAAAGACAATTGAAAACTGTTACCAAGAGACATGATGAATCAGACCCGTCAGTATTGCGACTTATTGTCTGATAGCTCGTGTTTGTTGGTGTAGACCAGAACGATAAACTGACGCGCCAACACGACCGGGCGCCAATACGCCAACCTGAGATGGAAGAACTCAACCACCAGACGTATGAGTACGTTCCCCTGGTATATTTAGTCTCTCAAATTTAGAAATAGCTGAATAAGAAATTAAAAGAAGAAAGAAAACATTTATGAATGAAATCAAAAGGGAGCGCTTCTAAAATAAAAGGCGAGATCGGAACCACCCAGTGTGCTGGTTGACGTTATAAAGACCACCGTACCCAGAGAACCGCCTTTTTAATTTGGCCACCGTTCTTACTAAATCTACCTCGACAACCGAGGGGCGTGTTCCATCCAATAGACGTTTCAATATCGCATTAAGCTGTGATGTGTCATTCTAAAAGTATGCTTTTGTTGCTACTGCAAACAGAACGTGTACGTGAAAAGATGCGCCCTTGCAAGACCCTCTTAATATAAGCGTTGACTTTCCGCATAGATATATTTAAACTGCAAGATCAATTTAGATTCTTCTGAAACAAATAAAAAAAGAAGCTACATTAAGTCGATATGACTGTTTGATCTATTAAGACGAAAAAGGAAAGCGCTTAGATTTCTTTTGGTTTGTCGCCGTTCATTTGTCTATGATTCCACTTTCAATTACAACCACTTGTTGAATGGAGTTAATTACAGGTTACAGTCACTCAAAACGTGACTGAAAATAGACGACAGATCGTGTGGGTTCTTTGTAACACTAGGTACGAAACGGAAAAAATACCTTTCCAGGTAAAAAGATGCTAAATATTCAAAGATCCGTTCTCCTTGTCGTAGAGACGAACGAATACACATTCACTTCCTGTTCTCTGAAAAAGCATTGCATATTTTTAAAACAGTATCGGCGCCTTTACAAATATGATTTATAGTTTAAAGTCTCGTGATAATCTATGTTTGCACAGGCCAATCCAATTCTTCACTATACATACAAACAAAAACACCTTTTCCTGACACGACTCAAGTTTTGACGATGTTAAAAAAGTGGTAACACTCACTTTGATATCCTTCGGATCAAAGGTTCGAAAGGATTGACAAAAGACGCCAATCGAAAATAAAGACAGTTTATATAGTTTTAATTAATATTTCAAATTTGATTTTTGTACTTTTACGCCGAACTTTTGAGACATCCTGACTTTGGAACTTAACAATCAATGTTAATCAAGATCAGACTCAACAGCCAATGTGTAGCTTTTCTTATCTATTCGATCATCGTTAACTTTAGAGCCAGTTGTAAATAAAATGTATGGTGCAATTGCATAAATTTTATTTAATTGTGTATTGTAGCTATTACAATCCATTTGAATATAACCTAAAGTTGTCTACAATTTCTCAAGACTACATTCCTTGATGACGCTAAAGGAATCCGCTGTGGTCGAGTGGTTAGCGTCGGGGATTTCGAAACCGGGTGTCCCGGGTTCGATCCCCAGTCGCGGCACTACGGTCATGGTGGAGTGCCCTTGTGCAAGGCACATTTTCTAGCCTAGTACTGGTTTGTTTACCCAGGGATCATGAATAATTAAATTGAATTGCGCGCTAAATGACCTTAGCTGTCGATGCGCCATAAAACAATATACATTCATTCATTGATGACGCTAAAAGCCTATGTGTCGGGTATAATGAATCTTTTCCAACTTGTAGACGCATTTTCTTACGCATCTGCAAGAGACAATATTTAAAAACATTGTGACAAAGAATTTTTTTTTTTCAACTGAATATATTTATTAACATATTTCTTTTCTTTATTTCTGTCTAAATGTTTTCAAAGTCGTCTGCTGCAGATTTGTTGTATATTTATTTATTTATTTTTATTTAAGTCTCATCCATGTACAATCATTGTGTGAAAGGGTTAATACTGTTTCTACCTTGATTAGAGGCAATCGTTCGCGGTTCCGAAAAACGGAATTCTTTATTTGTAGCCTAATTGTTGACTAACTTAATCGTACCGGCTTCAACACAATAACAGTATGCTTTGTGCCCAGACACTGTGTTCAAGTTTGGATTGGTCAGAAGCAAATACATTCTCGAAAATGACCAATCAGAAAGAAGTTTTACTTGGAGAATATGTTAACCCTTTCCCTCATATAGACACTTCCTGACGCCTCTACAGCAGACGGCTTTTTGAAAACATAGTGACAAAAGAAGAAATTGCTCAAAACGAGCAATTTCTCATTTTGCCACAATGTTTTCCACTGTTAGTCATAGGTTATCCATTCAATTATAGAGATTTTCTATTGTTTGACAAAATACGTTCGAAGTCGTCTGCTGCAGAATTGTCGTATGAGGGAAAGGGTTAAATTTCTGAACACGCGGAATATTAGAGTTTTATAGTTTCGGGGTTAGGTTCAAAAACTGCAAAAACAAAACCCACCAAAACTATACTCTGTATTCCAACTTTGTTCTCAAACATCTGATTTGTCAGAATCCGATTCACATTTTCGTAAATGACCAATCAACAGTCTTGTTTGGAGACCACAAAAAATTCTCAGAGCTTCATGGTTTCATGCCCTTGATAAAGTTCGCAAACTGAGTATTAATTGAATAAAACCTCGTTATGGAAGCATCGATGGGAAACCACCTCGATTCCCTGAAAAAGAGGTCCGAATACGAGCAAGCCGATACTGTAATTATGCTACATTTCTGCTTCATTTCACCGTTAAATTGACAAGTAAACCCCCAACCCTTTCGTCTGTTCGAGACTTTTATTGTCATTCAAATACAAAACATAAGAAAATGAAATGATCGTTATACATTAAATGCGTACATACATTGCCCTTTTTATTAAATGTTAGCTGAGGGCTATTATAATAACTTAGATTGCCATTGCTCGTTTCGGACAATTGCTACTTTTCGGATAAAAATTGTGAAATTCTGCAACAGACACAATAATTCACAGTGTCGTACTACTATTTTTAAAAAGGGTTTATTCGCCGTAATGACCAGTAAAAGCTGTTGAAGAGCTCAACCTATGGTTCTGGAAGGCGGGACGGAAGCACGCTTCGATTTCAATATGGCCGCCGGGGTTTTCGGAGACTGGTTAACAGTTTAATGGTTTAATAGACGGGTTCTTTCATTAATGTACCCAAACTAACTAGTTTTACGCGGCATGAGTCGATTAACGCTGATTGAAATCGACAAAAGTTTTATATCGCGGTTGAAATGTAATATTTTTCGCTTGAATGAAATTTAAAACATGAAATTTTGTACAAGGCTCACCACGATTAGGTCAGACATTTGAAACGAGCCTTTCCATACTTGAAATCTGACTGTGAAGAAAAGTATTGATTTCTTACTCAGGAAAAGGAAAGTTTGGCATTCGTTTAGCTCATTACTAGGTTTTTCCTTTCCTTGCATTTATTTCGAAACAACGTCTGATCGTTATTTAATTTGTCCTTTTACAGTATTGTTAACTCTTTCAGCGCCGAATTGTTTAAAGTAGACTCTTCCATGTTCTAAATAGGGCGTGTCCATTCCCCATTTAATAAGTGTTTTGGAATATTTTGATAACTAAAATGCAAACAATGCTGATTTTAGGTGAGACAGCTCGTTACGAACTGACTCACCTGAATCTGTATTGTTTGCAAAAACCTCAATATTGCCTTTGGCGCTGAAAGAGTTAACACAAAGATGACATTTCTGTTTCGGGAAGAAAATATTTCGGTTCATTTTCGTTAATGTTTAAGCCATTTTACCGATCAAATGTAAAATACTATAACACGGTCAGAATATATTTCTTGTACATCTCTTTGGTAACCCTCTTCTACTTGCAGACGCATAATGACGTGATTGCAGGAGACGTTTTTTTATAAATATAGAAATAATACTTACCAAATTTTTTTTGATATATGAAAGAGGAAATGTTTAAGCTCTTTCATGACAAGTATATAATCATATTATGATAAATAGTATGTACGTGCAAGATATTGATTAATTAATTTAACTTACAAGATAAAAAAAACCTTAAAGAATAAATAATTGGACATAGACAGTTGTCAGAAATAAGGGAACTAGATAAGCAACCGCCTCAATGGTGTAGTGGTAGAGCGACCGATTTGGATGCGGCAGGTCACAGTTCCGATCCCCAGTCGGGTTATACCAAAGACTTTTACATTTGTTGTAATTGCTGCCCTCCTTTGGCGCTCAGGGCTGTGGGATTAGTATTACGACTGACTGGCTGGTGGTGTCAGGATAAATGGACCAGTAGTGTTAATTACTTTACCCAGGGAGTGCCGTTTTATAACTGAACAATTATTGAAAACGGCGTAAACCACCAAACAATCAATCTACCAATCCTAAACATGATCATATATGTTATTTTGAGCGTACTGCTCTAGAAAAACTAACCTTAGGGCATTTGCTACATTAGGGTAGATCCAGATGATATCCAAGTGCGCATATTCAAATTCTAATCTGGATATACACCGTTCGATATTGGCTAGAGAAGCTATCATCGAACTTCTGATACATCATTTCTTTTTATGATAAAGTAAGATTTACACGCATGGAGATCTTGCGTGTTCTCAGCCCATTCTCTCGTATAGACGCTTTCTGACGCCTCTGTGGCAGACGTCTTTTTACTAAAAAACATTGTGGCAAAAGGAGAATTTGCTTATAACGAGCAATTTCTTCTTTTGCCACATTGTTTTGAACTCTTATCAATAGCTACACAATATTTTATAGAGATCTACAATACTTTGCCTTATAAATGTGTTTTAAAGTAGTCTGCTGCAAATGTGTTGCATGCGGGAAAGGTTTAATACACTAAGGATGGTTTGCTGCAACGCCTCTTATATGTCAATTATCTTACACACTGCCTTATTGGTGCAGAGGTAGTGCGTCGACCTCTTGTACTAAAGGTTCCGGGTTCGAATCCTGTGATGAGCGGGTTCTGCCTTGAGAATGTTTCCACTCAAACGGCGCGAATAATGGTTTAGTCTCCATTATATATAGCAGACATCGAGACTGATAAATAAAAGCTGAGAGCTTGTTTCGCAGTCGATGTAAAATAAATAAAGTTAAACTATGTGTAAATTATCAATTAAAATTTAAAAAAGTATTTCTATATATGAGCCCGTCCCGTGAGAAACCAAACAGTATGGACTCTGCGTAATATATCGACTCAGATCAGACTGCGAAGTCCGCGCAGACTGATCCGGGCCGACACATTCCTTCTCAGGTAGAAAGAGGTATAGAGTAATGATTCCGGAAACAGAAAATCCACAGGAATGCGCGAAAAGTGTCTATCCGGGTAAGCCTGCGCGGCATGCTTAGGCTGATCCGGGTCGTTACTTTACGCAGAGTCCACAATGTTGGTTTTCACATTTTTTCTCAAAATGCAGCTGCGGCGATAGACATCTGCGTAATGTATCGACCAGATCAGCCTGCGCTGTCCGCGCAGACTGATCCGGCCGACACATTCCGTCTTAGGGGGATAGATGTATAGAGTAGTGATTCCTGAAACAGAAAATCCACAGGAGGCGAACAGTATCTATCCGGGTAAGCCTGCTGGTCATGCCTAAGCTGATCCGGGTCGATACTTTACGCAGAGTCCACAATGCAGCTGCGGCGATAGACATCTGCGTAATGTATCGACCAGATCAGCCTGTGCTGTCCGCGCAGACTTATCCGGCCGACACATTCCGTCTCTCAGGGGAATAGAGATATAGAGTAATGATTCCTGAAACAGAAAAGTCACAGGAGGCGAACAGTATCTATCCGGGTAAGCCTGCTGGTCATGCCAAAGCTGATCCGGGTCGATACTTTACGCAGAGTCCACAATGCAGCTGCGGAGATAGACATCTGCGTAATGTATCGACCAGATCAGCCTGCGCTGTCCGCGCAGACTGATCCGGGCCGACACATTCCTTCTCAGGTGGAAAGAGGTATAAAGTTATGATTCCGGAAACAGAAAATCCACAGGAAAGCGCGAAAAGTGTCTATCCGGGTAAGCCTGCGCGGCATGCTTAATCTGATCCTGGTCGTTACTTTACGCAGAGTCCACAATGTTGGTTTTCACATTTTTTCTCAAAATGCAGCTGCGGCGATAGACATCTGCGTAATGTATCGACTCAGATCAACCTGCGCTGTCCGCGCAGACTGATCCGGGCCGACAAATTCCGTCTCAGGGGGATAGAGGTATAAAGTTATGATTCCGGAAACAGAAAATCCACAGGAAAGCGCGAAAAGTGTCTATCCGGGTAAGCCTGCGCGGCATGCTTAGGCTGATCCGGGTCGTTACTTTACGCAGAGTCCACAATGTTGGTTTTCACATTTTTTCTCAAAATGCAGCTGCGGCGATAGACATCTGCGTAATGTATCGACCAGATCAGCCTGCGCTGTCCGCGCAGACTGATCCGGCCGGCACATTCCGTCTTAGGGGGATAGATGTATAGAGTAGTGATTCCTGAAACAGAAAATCCGCAGGAGGCGAAAGGAATCTGTCCGGGTTAGCCTGCGCGGCATGCTTATGCTGATCCGGGTCGATACTTTACGCAGAGTCCACGATGTTGGTTTTCTGGCGGGACGGCTCATATCCACACACAGACCATTTGACAACCCAATTCGCGTATCCATCCAGAGCAGCATAGAACGTCTGGCTCGTGACTGACATCCCCTGATTAATGTCGGTTGTTTGACGAAAACATTCTTGTTAGTTTACATACTTTTCCAACTTTGGTCCAAACATGTCTCAAGCATCCGCCATTCTACTCTCCAGATAGATAAATACAGATCAATATGAGTCGCGTCTAGCGATTTGGGGTCTTAATGACACCCTGCGTGCGTTGTCATCATTTAACCCCTTTCCCACATACAACAGATCTGCAGCAGACGACTTTAAAAATATCTGAGCAAATATTTAGGAAATATCTACGAATGTAAGTGTCAATATCATACGTAGTTGAAAGCATTGTTGCAAATGGAGAAATTGCCCAGCACGAGCAATTACTCCTATTACAACATTGTTTTCAAATGACGTCTGCTGTAGCGTCATTATAAAGCGTCTGTATGAGGACAAGAGATACTGGCACGTTGTTTTGACATCGTTTAAGGTTACATTGGCGTACGTCTAATGGGGCTACACTTTCAGTTTGTTTGTCAGAAGATGCATTCATGTATATAGAACATATCTGCCGAAGGTGAAGACTCTGGAGTAGACTGTGCAGATGCGTCTTCACTGTGAGCAGGTGCGAGTATACTGGTGCGTAAATACCCCAAAATCGCCATATGCGGCTCATATACATTAAAGCAGACGACTTTTGATAGACAAGGAACTTATCCGTTCCCTTGATCCGTCGAAGCATTGTTTCCTCACGCATCATACGGAGTACCTGTATTACTATAATGTATGTACGTTTTGCTCTAACGGGTCCAATAAAAAAGTTGTAAACTCTTAACAAGAAAAATCCGTCTTATGTGAATTATCAGGCTGCTAATTCACATACACATCTCCCCTACCCAGGAATTAACATTTTAACCTGTCCGTCATTTCTGAAGCAAAACTGTACAATTCGGTGGTGTCTTAACGGCTTTTCTAAGGCATTTAGTTGTTTGCAAGAGATAATTGGTCCACACATAATTGGTTTGTAAGTAAAAAAAAAATGCTCTTGCAATTCAAAGTTTATTTTGAAACTTTTGAAACTCTTGCAATTCATTTCACACATTTCAAAAGATGGAAAGAAAATAAGTTTTTTTCGCGATTTCAAACAGAGTCAACTTGAATTAAGTTTTGTTATTGTGTAGGTAAATGATAAAATACTCAGGCAATTAATTTGAAATGATATTTAGGAAAACTTTGATTTCGTTGCTATTAATGTTATCATTTGTTTTCAAAGCAGAACACACAGAGAATAGTATCACTTCAGGCGGGCGTCGAATTGATTGCTGGAACTCGAACATATTCCATAAAAAATATTGTTATCGGTGAAACATAAAGTGTTTGAGGCGCCAGTCTAATTCGATCACATTCGGGTCCGTATTCACATATAAAGCTATATACTATATGGTATATAGTGGTCGAGTACTAATTCTAAATTACTAAATTAACACGAGCTTTTACTGTCTAAACCATTCGGATTTAGACTATCATCTGATTGTTTGTTTGATTTGATGTTAACTCTTTCAGCGCCGAATTTCCTAAAGTTAACCCTTCAAGATTTAAAATCGGGTAACTCCGTTTTTCATATAAAAAGTGTTTTGATATTTTGATAAGTAAATTGCAAACAATGCTGATTTCAGGTGAGACAGCTCGTTACGAGCTGTCTCACCTGAATCTGTATTGTTTGCTAAAAGCTCAGTGTCGCCATTGGTGCTGAAAGAGCTAAAAATACTCTTCATATTTAGAATTATAATTCATTTAGAATGCTTCGACGAATTTCTTTTGGATACAACAATTTCAATAGAGAAAGTATAATAAAAGTAAAAGCGAAACTATCTTGAATGTTTGCAAGTAGCTATCAAACTCCTTAAAAACCGATAGCAATGTTTGTAAATTTGTCGTCACAAATTTTTGTTCACGGTGACATAAAGACCAAATTAACCCTTTCCCATATACAATAAATATGCAGCAGATGACTTTGGAAAAACATTAAGACGCGAAAATATGGAAAATCTTTATAAATGAAAGTTAAATAATCATTTTGAAAAGAAAACATTGTTGATTAAGGGAACTTGCTCATTATGAGCACTGTCTCCTTTTGCCACGATGTTTTCAAAAGACGTCTGCTTTAGACGTGGGAAAGGTTTAATCCTTGCTCACCTGCAGACGAAAGTTGTCAAAACTACAGCAGAAAGCTTTTGGAAACACTCTGGCAAAAGAAGAAATTGCTCATGGTGAGCAATTTCTTCTTTTATCCCAATCATGGTTGTCAACTCTTACTTTCATTGATTGAGATTTCCGTAAAATTGTTTTGGTACTATGTTCTTAGTCGTTTAATGTAGATTTATTGCATGTGGCAAAGGATAATCCTTTCTTCACTTGGTGGTACCACTCCTAGTAATTGATTGTCTTGTGTTTTATGCCGCTTTCAACAGTTATATCACGGCGTGTCTTGGGTTAGTCACAAGTTCTACAGGTCCATGTATCTTGACACTAGCCAGTCAGTCGTTATGCTAACCCCGCAACCCTGATCGCCAAGGAGGGCAGCAGTTACTACCATTTTTAAAGTCTCCGGTATGACCCGACCAGGGATCGAACTCGAGACCTCCCGCACCCGAGGCGGACGATCTACCACTTCACCACCAAGGCTGTCCTCACCCAGTCTAGTTAAAGAAATGTTATAGAAATGTTGACTTCTATATTATGTTAGAAACATAAGGAAGACGTATGAAATGATGATAATCTTAACTAATATGTAAACTTAATGTATGTCTTCGTTTTCTTTCAGAAATAGTAGTCAAACCTGCATTAGCATACACAGAAAAGGAACAAAACAATAAGCATTGCAAAGTTTGACACACTACGTCAGAGTGAAGAAAATTATCTACGTTCAGGCGACTAATTGATGTAATAATTGATTGGGATTTCACGCCGTTTTCAACAATTTTTCAGTCATATCACGGCGGCCAGTTCACCTGCCCTTATGTTTCCTGGTTTTCTCATACCAGTATTCTATATAATATAGACTTGTAAAGCAACTGGCTACTTTTCCACATAGAGTGTTAGTCCATTGGTGGGAGACGAATGACGCCTGTCAAAAATAATTTTGTCAAACGTCGGAAAGTATGTTGGCCAAGCTGGTGTTCGAACTTTCAGGCGACTGAAAGAGAATTACAATGTTTACGTAACAAAATACTTGCGGAAACATCGGGCGTCACGTCATCACGTTTCACTGAAACGTAATGGGATTTTGTATACAGTCCAATATTCTGTTGAACGCATGACAGACAGTTGCTCAAAATGAACGTTTGTTGCAGCACCGGTGAGAAATACAAGCGGAACCCACTGGAGCATGTATCGTCCTTCGTTTGGCAAATGGAAGGAATATTACAGTGTCTATGCCCTTATCCAACTAAACACGCATCTAAAACAACATTTAAATACGTCGTAAGTTAAGACTTTAAAGATGCTAAACTTCAGATGGAGATCAAAGTTTCGAAATGTTGAAACTTCTGTAAATATTGCTCATAGTGACAACAAAGTAAGTAATAAGAAGTTCAAAACTATTTTAGCTGTAAATGTTGAAAAAAGGTCAAATGAAATTCATGAAAATGTACAAAATTTGGCTAACTGGGTATGTGAACCCAATAAGAATGAAGCATAAACGATCAATATTTAGATGTTTATGGTACTGGAAAGTAAAATTATTAAGGACCTAAATCATTACTCTAATTTTATCCCAGAATTATGTTTCTAATATTATAAGACAACTTTTGAACAGTTTTAAAACTTTGACTATAATATATATATTCTGGAGTTCAGCACATTGAAAAACGCCGTTAGTTTAAATACACCTGTCCGAAGAATGTAGACCTAGATCAGCCTGTTCAATTATGCAGTCTAATAATCTTGACCTACCTTGTTCGCTACTTATGCATCAGTATTTTAACAACCAACCGCAGTAATTCAGTGGGATAAGGGTTAACGAGGGGATATATATATTACCATGCACAACAAGGGAGCTATCTGCCCTACCAAATACATTGTGTAATTCTAGCAGGTTGTTAGAACTAACACTCGTCGGAAAGACCACAGTGTTAGGAATATAATAGAATATAATATATCTTATTAACTTATACAAAACATATTTGATCCATTCCACGAGAAAACCAACATTATTGACTCTGCGTAATGTATCGACACGGATCAGCCTAAGCATGTAGCGCAGGCTTACCCGGATAGATACTTTTCGCCTCCTGTGGATTTTCTGTTTCAGGAATCATTACTCTTTACCTCTATCGCCCTGAGACGGAATGTGTCGGTACGGATTAGCCTAGGCTGATCTGGATCGATACATTACGCAGAGTCAATAATGTTGGTTTTCTCGTGAAACAGGATATTTATAAATGAATTAAAGAAGATCAAACACGGTTACATCAATAAATAAACATTTAGTAAGATTTTGTTTATGCCATATACTATTAGAGAGGCTGAACAAATTCGTATATATAGGAATCCGCTGTAGTTGAGTGGTTAGCGTCGGGGATTCGAAACTGCGTGTCCCGGGTTCGATCCCCAGTCGCGGCACTACGGTCACAGTGGAGTGCCCTTGGGCAAGGCACATTTTGTAGCCTAGTACTGGTGTGTTTACCTAGGGATCATGAATAAGTGAACTGTCGCAGCGATACATCTGAAATAATGTTGAAAGCGGCGTAAAACCCTAATAAATAAATTTCGTATACAACTATGATTATTAGGTAAATCAGAATAAATCCTAGGACCCGAATTTGCATGTCTCCGTTCATTGGTAGTTTTTTTGGGCACCGCGATGTAAATTGAAAATGCACACAGGCACATATCATGGAAGGTTACGTGCCTGAATATTTGGTTCTCATAGCATTAGGTGATATATCAAACTTAAGGCTAAATAAATAACCCATTATAATACTATAACCACTAGAAAGATGACAGGAATAATCTCGAAATTTGAAATCTAGGAGGAGTGGATCTCTTCATTATGAGCCAGTCAACAGTTTACACTTTTTTTTATGATATGAGCCGTTCCATGAGAAAACCAACAGTATGGACTCTGCGTAAAGTATCGAACCAGATCAGCCTGCGCAATATAATCCGGGCCGACACATTCCGTCTCAGGGGGATAAAGGTATAGAGTAATGATTCCTGAAACATAAAATCCACAGGAGGCGAAAAGCGTTTGCCCGGATTAGCCTGCGCGGCATGCTTAGGCTAATCCGGGTCGATGCTTTACGCAGAGTCTACAATGTTGGTTTTCTCGCGGAACGGCTCATATCTATTCACGGATACTGCTTTACATACATTTCTTGAAACTCTCTATGGCTAATAGGCTAACAATGTAGAACCAGAACAGACTATGCTGATGAGGGTCAACACTTGTCGTTAAAATAATTAAGTTTGGCTTTCGTAGAGCCGCGTTCATTTTGAAATAATCAAAGGTGAACTGCTTTTCACTGGAAAGACCTATCCATAACAAAAGATATGTTATATTTCGTATTAAAAAATGTCGCCCCTGCTTAGTAATATATATGTCTTGTAATGCTATTTCAACCCCGTTCCCAAATACAACAAATCTGAAGCAGACGCCTTTAAAAGCATAGTGGCAAAATGTGAAAAACTTTAATAATTGTGAGTTTAAGTACATGTTTAATTACATAATAGCGTTGAAAACATTGTTGCAAAAAGATAAATTGCTCATTATTTTTTGCCACAATGTTTTCAAAATGTGTCTGCTGCAGAGGCGTAAAAAGGCGATCTATTTGTGGGAAAGTGTTAATATATGATACAATGATAACAGAGGATTTAATCAAAAGACAAAGTCATAGTTGAATATTTTATTAAATACGGCTATATAAATGGATTTTTTTTCATCCGTTATAATTGAAGCCAATAATTAAGAAATAGTTTCTACGTATCAGCCGTTTGTTTATGTTTATAAATAAAGATTTAGACAATCATTTACCTTCGTTTATCATCAAGTTTCGAGTTTATTTATTCGGCATATAAAGTTATTTTACATCGCCGCAAACATATTTATATGACAGTTTAACAAATGAAAATATATACATTGACGATAAATACACATACATTTTCATCAAATCAGATTTGCCATATGCCAAACTATTAAAAGAATAGCTTCGCTAATTTTATACTAATTTCTTTTAGGCTTATACGCTAGAATCAGTAAAATATTATCCATTCATGTAGGTATTTTATTTTCCTGTTTATGACTTTATATTAGTAAAGTTGTTTGCTGCAGATTTGTTGTATGTGAGAACAGCTTTATGTTATTACATTTAAAATAGCTCATATATTATATCGGCGACATCATGGTTTCCATGCACTGTAAGTTCTACATGTATAATACTTGTTTACATGTCGTTGCCGCCGCGGAGACTTGTATAACAAATCCATTGTATTACATATTTAAACGGTGCTCAAATACCAACAGCTCGTCATTTACGACCAGTGTAGATCCAGATCAGATTGTATAATTCTCCAATTAGTTTGAAAAGTTTTAAAGAAACTTCTGACAAACTATTAAGTTCCCATTTTGATCACGTAGAATTGCTGATCCGACAGATTGTTGTTTATCTTCACTTGCAATAATAACACTAAGGTTTAATTCATTTATCTGTTTTTCTTATAAACGGTTTTATCTCTTTGATCAATAAATGCAGACAGTTAGTTATGTCTTGTATATCTTTATTAGCCACGTACATAGGTTGAAGTGAGGCAACCCCCTTTCAACAATATTTTGTGTTAGTTATATATCAAATATTTTGTGTTAGTACTCAACTCCTTGCACGCTAACGGCGGATTTCGTCAACCGTTTATGATGACCATTGCAAACAGTTTGGATCCAGTTCATGGTCTAACAGTGAAGATGCTGAAGTCGCGATCAAAAGGAGTGTCCATCCCACAATATATATACTCGGGTCTCTGAAGTTCTCGAGTCTAAGGCATTTTAAGAACTACGCTGCCGAGGACCATATTAAACTATCAGACATCAGAACATATTTCAACACTTCTCTGTTAACTGCTTGTGCAAAGTTACCGGAGAAGAGGACGAGAATAAGGACGCCATGAACTTAGGATAAATGCTTTCCGATATAAACGGGATCAAGTTTTATAAACCTGTTACGAATATTTCCATTGACTGAACCAATTTTGCACCAGCTTGAGTCTAATAGTAATTGGCAGACTATGTAATATGATCCCTATCTATTTCGAAGCAGACGACACAGGGCAAATTGGCTCTTTGTCTAACTCAACCCTTTCCCACATACAGTCGACTTCGTACGCATCTACAGCAAACGACATTTGAACACATTGTGGCTAAAGGAAAATTTGCTCCTGATGAGCAAATTTTTCTTTTGCAACAAAGTGACCAACTCATTTCTATACTGGCGTAAACTTTCATTTGTAGAGAGTTTCAATAGTTTTGCATAGATATGTTCAAAGTCGTCTGATGCAGATTTGTCACTGTATGTGATAAAGCGATAATAGTTGGTCTGATAATAATATTTTATAATCGTCTGTTTTCAAAAAACATGTGTGATAGAAAATAACAACAATTGATAAATTTGAAACAGAGTTTGGAATAAAGTTTATAGCAATTTCTTAATTTCCCACACTATTTTCAAACGATGTCTGCTGCAGAGGCGTCAACTATCGTCAGTATCAGGTAAAGGTTTTAAATAAGACTTTAACTATACAGCAACCGCCCGAATTCGAAACCTATTGATTGAGTATCGGTGGCTTAATCTGTCAGTTAATATAAAACCAAAATATTTTTTAATCACATCTGTCCTCTCAAATTAACTCTGTATGATATGATGTTTTCGAGTATCGTCTGCTTTGAATGAACCTTAGTATAAAACGTAACATCTGACAGTCTAAAAGTACACGCACAGTTATTGTAAACACTGTCTAGTCTTATTTTTCAATAAGCAATAGAAGTCTGCATAGGGAAACTGTTAAACAAGACGAAACAAAAACTAAATCGTTAGATCAAATCTGACATTTGTTAGTGCATTCTCTACGATCTTCTTTGGTTGTTCACCTTCCGAGAATAGCAAAGAAAGCTAGTCGTAACAAATTAGAAGGAAACGATGAAGGCCATCGGTCCAGGTATCGAATCCCGTCCCGGCTGGACCATATACTGTATCCGATAATTGACTGTGCTGTCAAGCGGCATTCGTCTAACACCAATGAACTATATGCATTTATAGGAATGTAGCCAATTGCATTGAAACAATAATGTATCTAGTACTAATGGGACAACACTGAAATACTGTATCGAATACTAATGGGACAACACTGAAATACTGTATCGAATACTAATGGGACAACACTGAAATACTGTATCGAATAATAATGGGACAACACTGAAATACTGTATAGAATACTAATGGGACAACACTGAAATACTGTATCGAATAATAATGGTACAGAACTGAAATACTGTATCGAATACTAATGGAACAACACTGAAATATTGTATCGTGTACTAATGGACAGAACTGAAATACTGTATCGAGTACTGATGGGACAGAACTGAAAAACTATATCGAGTACTAATGGACAGAACTGATATACTGTATCGAGTACTAATGGACATAACTGAAATACAGTATCGAATACTAATGATTCAGAACTGAAATACAATATCGAGTACGAATGGGACAGATCTGAAATACTGTATCGAGTACTGAATGGGACAGAACTGAAATACAATATCGAATAATAATGGGACATAACTGAAATGCCGTATCGAGTATTAATGGGACAGATCTGAAATACTGTATCGAGTACTAATGGGACAGAACTGAAATACAGTATCGAGTACTGAAGGGACATAACTGAAATACTGTATCGAGTACTAATGGGACAGAACTGAAATACTGTATCAAGTACTGAAGGGACATAACTGAGATAAAGTATCGAGTACTGAAGGGACATAACTGAGATAAAGTATCGAGTACTGAAGGGACATAACTGAGATACAGTATCGAGTACTAAAGGGACATGACTGAAATACTGTATAGAGTACTGAAGGGACATAACTGAAATACAGTATCGAGTACTGAAGGGACATAACTGAGAAAAGTATCGAGTACTGAAGGGACATAACTGAGATAACGTTTCGAGTACTGAAGGGACATAACTGAGATATAGTATCGAGTACTAAAGGGACATGACTGAACTAATGTATCGAGTACTAAAGGGACAGAACTGAAATACCGTATTAAGCATTAATAGTACAGAACTTAAATACTGTATCGAGTACTAATGGGACATAACTGAAATACTGTATTTAGCATTAATGATACATAACTTAAATACTGTATCGAGTACTTATGGGACAGAACTGAAATACTGTATTTAGCATTAATGGGACAGAACTAAAATACTGTATTTAGCATTAATGGGACAGAACTGAAATACTGTATTTAGCATTAATGGGACAGAACTAAAATACTGTATTTAGCATTAATGGTACAGAACTGAAATACTGTATCGAGTACTAATGGGACATAACTGAAATACTGTATCGAGTACTAATGGGACTGTACTGAAGTACCGTTTCACAGCGTTAAAAGTGTTTTCAATAAAACAACGTAATCTTCAGGGTTGGTGCAGATTGATATCCTGTAAAATGTGCATGCTATAACAATCTTCAAAGGATATTGCGAAACTGTTCGTAATGCAACAAGACCCATTTTCCCCTGACGCTGCTCATTTCATAAATGATAAATATGCTAATTTGTGTATTGAAACTGACACGCCAAAACATTAATTCTGAAAAGGTTATGACAGAGAACATAACGGGATGGTTACCGGTCAAAGATTATCATCAACAAATAAACAACAACAGCGGGGTACCAACACCCGACAACGAGCACTGTTCAGTTATCAGTTCTCGTGGTCCGCTGATAGGTCTATTATCTGACTCTTTTTGCGTTTTTATAGATTAACTCTTTCCCACATACAGACGCTTTCTGACGCCTCCGCAGCTAACAACTTTTTAAAACATTGTGGAAAAAAAGGTGAAATTGCTCCTAATGAGCAATTTATCCTATTGCAACAATGATTTCAAGTCTATTCAATCATTATACTTTCATTTAGAGAGATTTTCCATGTACATGTATCTTTTAAAGTCGTCTGCTGCAGAATGTTCTGTATGTGGGAAAGGGTTAAATTCTATTTTTAATTACTTTTTTAAGCCGTTAACCCTTCCCCTGATAACGACAACATTTTATCATCTGCTGCAGACGACTTTTGAAAACAGTGACGTCTCCATCCGGATATTTGACACCGCACGATAAAAAAAATTCAGAACATTTTTGAATTTGGAAAATAAAACCCAGAAGATTGTAGACAGAGGCTCTGAAATCTTAAAACTTAATGTGTGCTCATGTATCTGATTGTTCAGAAATGAATTCATTATCGTTAATGAACAATCCTCTAATGTCTTATTTGACGCACAGTGTTCATTTCTGAGCTCAGATAATGGTCTTAGTTGTATTGTTTCGGAACCAATTTTAAGAAACCAAAGCGTGCAGAAGCAAACAAAAATTGGCTCGAAAAATTACAAAAAAAAAATGCATACGAAGTAAACAGTAGAGTATTTCCACCTGTACTTTTATCGTCAGCAAACTTCAAAATTGATATCAAATCATTCAGCAGCTTTATCGGCTTATGTCAACGGTGTATCAAGCGCCTGGTCGATATTGTGGAGGAGACAGGAAGTGACAACTTTCAAACATCACAATTAGTGATTATTTGTTCAATACTATGACATGGAATCGACATTTGGCTTGCTCTCTGACAAAAAGAGGATTTAATGACATCCAAACGGTGTCGAATTAACCAAGCTACTATGTCTCCAGACCATAGCCTGATCAGGTTGACTGTTTGCAGTCATAGAAGGCAAGAGGAGTCGTGTTCTACGAGAAACAACCATAGTGAATTTACTTCACGTATGGATGATGATCAGTCAGTGATTGCATGCAATCCGATACAAATTCATATAATGTTCTGTGAATGATTGTCAAACAGCGCATGCCCACATAAGCGTACCCACATCTCTACAGTGGTCGCAAATCCCGTAGGATGGACAACCGGTCAAACATTATTTTTTGTTTATACTTTTCAAGAATAGATTTACCGTTTACGGCTGATTTTAAACGTTTATACTGTAGTTCTGGGTCTTTTCCTTTTGCTGCAGTGCTGTTTTGACCCAGTTGCCAGAACCCATGAGCTAGTCAATTCACCCAAACCAGGGGTAAAGGTTGTCAAATACATAGAATACAAACATTCACTGTCCTTTACGATTTTGAATGTTCTTTGAAATCAAAACTATCAACTTCCCACGAATTGCAAATTTGATCTGCAGCTGACGACCTGGAAACCAGTTAAGCAAAACTAAAAAAAAATCTTTATACTTAAAAGAATAAATAATAATCTTTGAGTGAGTTGACAAACGGAGAAATTTCTCATAATGAGCAATATTCCCTTTTTGACATTGTTTTCAAAAGTCGTGGTACGTGGTACAAGATAGGAATAAGTACATGTATACAATTATGCACTATTTTGGCTGAATAGGCAATGAGTGTTTTAAAAGTATTACTTTATATAGATTATGAAGCTAGGTTTACAGTTACACGATACTTGCTTCCTAACACCTGCCCTGTAGGCCTACACAAAGGTAAATGCCTACCCCCCACTCACAAACAGGGTGATTATATATCTCAGTCGAAATAGCAGAGGGATACCATCGATCCAGGAATCGTGAGTTCAACTTCTGGTATGGCTTTCAACATCATTTCGGATTATAGACAAAAGTCAATGTGACCAGCGTCATTCATCTTCCATCAATGGACATTAATTAATTGAATGATTGGGGTTTAACGTCGTTTTCAACAAGATGCCAATGATGCCATGGCGGCCAGTTCACCTACCGATGTGTTTCCTGGTTTCTCACACCAGTACCCATGTAACCGACGATGGACAGAAAAATCTAATTAACGTATCCAGGTGAATTAGAAGAATGTTGAGAGGAATACTAGATCGAGAAAGCTAATAACCGCATGGGTGGTTCATTTGAATCCAAGGAGTCACGATATCTGAACTCCTGTCTCATCTTCTTTACTCTTTTTTTTTTAAATGCACATGATTTCTTGATTGTTTAAAGAAGAAATCGGTCATCGATTCGGATGTGTTATTGGTTTCTTATCAGTCTTACATACATGTTAACTCTTTCAACGCCGAATTGTTTAAAGTAGACTCTTCCATGTTCAAAATCGGGCGTCCCAATTTCTCATGTAATAACAGTTTGGACTATTTTGATAACTAAACGGCAAACAATGCTGATTTCAGGTGAGACAGCTCGTTACGAGCTGACTCACCTGAATCAGTATTGTTTGCAAAAACCTCAATATGCCTTTGGCGCTGAAAGAGTTAACACTTTCCCTAATGTGACAAATTTGCAGCAGACGACATCGAAAACATCTTAGCCGAAGCATGGAACATCTCTAGAAAGAAAAACACAGCTAATGTATAACAGAGTAGCTGAAAACATTGTGACAAATGGAGAAATTGCCCATTATTTTGTAAATACGTCAAATTCATCTGCGTCTAGGAAATGGTTAAATATTGACAACTGTAGCATGAAAAGATCAGATTTCATTTTTTTTAAACTGAATAAACGTCTAAATTTAGAGGGTGTAATAGGAGAGTATATTGTCCGGAAAGTAACTATTTAGTAATACTATAAAACATCTAGGTTATCAGAATAATGTTGAAGGAGTAAGAAATGAAGTTGGATTAAGATGAGATCTGCATTTCGATTTCGACATTTTATACATATGTTGGCAAAACATTATTTAAAGGATCAAAATGCTTGTATATCAGTGACGCAACTGATTGATTGATTGAATGGAGTTTAACGCCGCTGTCCACGTACACATGACGCTTGTAACAATGACCTGTGTCAAGCTTCGGAACGAATAAAAGAATGGCTTAGCCTGGGTTCGAACCTAAGACCTTTTTATCGACAGCCGTCTTTGATACCGAATGAGCTATCGGAGTTCAACAGATGGGAAACAAAATCAACTTGTAAATAAACATGATTGTTAAGGACACACACGATCTGTGTGATTCATGCAAGGGGACAGACCTACATCGTTGTTTTGACAGATCATGGACTGGGACTGACAAAATCCCATTGCCCTTGTCACCTTTGGTGTTAACAAAACGTCAGGCGATACCAGTACATCATTTGCAACACGCAATGTATTGCGTCATGTAACATTTAAACCATATAAAACGGTTCAAACGTTACCAATTTGCGGATTTTTAATTATTTTCACACGAAAATATGTAAACACAATATAGCCACTGATTGTGGTAAACAATACGTGCATTTTCGGCATTTGTTTCTATGACATAACGCAAAATGGGACGCAAGAGCCCAATGGGTATCTAGCAGAAAGGGTATAATAATCTATTAACGTTACACGCCAATTATCCTATTTTATCCCCAACTCATCCTGGTGCTCAATTACGGGCTTTCAGTTTCCCCTAAAACTCTCTGATCAATTGACAACAATTGTGCATCGCGGTTGGATAAAACTTTCGAGACTGGTTTACAATTCTAACTGTGAAATAACCCAATAACTCCCTCTTTCCCAACTATGCAGAAAACCCTTCCAATCACACCTGCTCTAGATCGCTGGGAGGCATTGTTACTTCAGCATAGGTGCTCGGAAAAACTCAAAAGCTATCCGAAGCCCCTGCTGATCTGGCATCTGGGTGAAGTAGAAGCTTTAAACCCACCTGTAGAATGTATAGTTTACTAATGAGACATTCTGTTTTTGTCCCTTTCCCTCTTACAGTGAGTGACCTCTTTTATTCAAAAGTTTTGAATAGATCGGTTAACATTTACATCAGAAAGGGGAGTTTAGGATTTTAATTTTAAAACCCAATTGAAGCAAGATTTTTTTTTAAATTAATATCTTTGAAGTCAACAATTCTGCACCCTTTTCTACAAACATCAAATCTGCAGCATGCGACTTTGAAAAATGTGAATGCAAAATATAGATAATCGTCATATTTTTTATTTTATATTGAAAAGAGTTCACAACATTGTGGAAAAGGGGAAATTGGTCATCAACAATGAAAACAATGAAAAAGCGTGTTTAATTTAATCATGCTACAGGAACACAAATTAAGGTAAATAACTGTATGAGCATCCATATATTATTTTACGTAATCGGCAATATTTCTTTTGCGTGCATGTATGCCATATTTAACTATTTCAGCGCCACAGGCAATATTGAGGTTTTTGCAAACAATGCAGATTCAGGTGAGTCAGCTCGTAACGAGCTGTCTCACCTGAAATCAGCATTGTTTGCCTTTTAGTTAACAAAATAGTCCAAAAATTTCATAAATTGAGAAATGGAATCACCCGAATTTGAACATGGAAGAGTCTACATTAAAACAATTCGGCGCTGAAAGAGTTAATCTAAAAACTTGAAAGCCAGTTCATATTTACATCATCACGTACTATAATAGCTACATTTTAGGCAAAAGTATTATCAACGTTAGGGAAGGGGCAATTGCATGCAGATTTGGTTGGGCATAAACAAATGATTTATGTGTCTTTGGATTCCCCTTTTCCTTCTGATGTTGATGTATATGTCAGGTGAAATAAGAATCATCAATATAATGCATTGTTTTCGAGGGGGAAAACCACACACACAAAATAAACATGGATAAACAGAAGTTTAATTCGATCTATATAAAACTTCTCGTAAATCTATATTTGGAAAAGTGTGTGTTGCAGGGTCATCAAATGTCGTCTAATTCGAGCAAGAAAGATTAAACGTGAATGGACTGCTTACATCTTTAGGATTTTAAAGTCAAGGACACTGTAAACTTCTGAAAAATTTCAATGAACAATTCCTTTTCCTTTTTCCATATACATTCGTATTGTGATGCATCTACAGCAGACGACTTTTGAAAACATTGTGGCATAAGGTGAAATTGCTCATAATGGACAAGTTATCCCTTTGCCACAATGTTTTAAACTATGTTCAATAATTAATAATATATTCACTGAAACAAATGTCCCACATTGTATATCGCACATGTACAGTATAGGATGAAACGAATGACTGTCTACATGGATTAAACGGAAGAGTGTCGAAAACGGTACTGAAACGGGTTCTATTTTTTCTCATTATTTCATTTAATTGTATCGATTAAATTAGAAATGTATGAATTATATATGCGTGTCGTAACTTTACATTGTGATCACTTTAACGTTGCATTCAATCGGATAAAAAGGGATTAATCCCCCGTCAATTTAGTTTATAGTACATAAAGTGAAACACCTGTCTTTCAACCATACCTGGACATAGAAAGCCCACAAAAAATCACTGTGAAAATGTTAAGTATTTTTTGGTCAGCTTAAGGGTCATTAAGAAGGTGTTAGAGAAGAAAAGAAGGGGAGGGTTTAACTATAATAATGATCCACGCCAAGTAAAAACGGTCCCGCCGTAAATACATCCCTTCCGCCATTATAAAATAAATACGTATGCGCAGGAACTCAAAGTGGCTACAAGTAATGATTTTGCATCTCTTTACCAATTCGTCCATGTAATATTTTCGTTGACAGAACCTTGCTGCGATTGTACAGCTCCCATCGGATCCTTTAGTGTCCGTGAAAAATACGAGGGTCGTTTTTTTCAATGCCACGGTTCTATTGTTAAAGGTGCTAAGCACTTGTTGAAAAGCGTTTTTTACAAGTACCAGCGTATACGTAATCCGTTTGTTCAATGGTCAAATTCTTCTACTGGTCAGTAGTCTGTGGTCACTAATACCGGACAGGTGCTGTTGACAGGAAAATTATAGGGTATAGGTTTCGAGTTTGGTATCTGCTCTATTTTGTACGTAATGGAATTAGGCTATTTATAGAGAACATTATTTTAAAAATATAGCATTTGACCATAAGCTAAGACCTACGATAGTGGTTTATTTTAACCCTTTCCAACATACAGACGCTTTCTGACAAATGGAGGCAGACGACTTTGAAAACATTATGGCAAAAGGAAAAATTGCTCGCATTGTTGCCACCTTTATTCAATAATAGTTAATCCCCCCCCCCCCCCCCCCCCCCCCCCCACACACACACACACACACACACATTGTTTTGCCTAAATTATTTTAAAGTCGTCTGCTGCAGATTTGTTATATGAGGGAACGGGATTAAGCTATTTAACTTTTTCCCAGATATGATCGATCCGTTTTACATTCATAAGAAGTATTATTGACTTTGATAAACAATTGAAATACATGTATCTCGATAATTGTCTTGGCAATCGTTTTATTTGGTTTGTATTTAATTCTCCACACATTGGAATTATTTGGTAAAGAAATGGAAGTCTGTTTTATCATTTATATTTATTTATTTATTCAAGCACAATCTCGTTATTTTTACGGATCTAAACTTTTAAGACACTGAAACCTTTCCTTCCAAGTCGGAGCTTACATACTCATCAACGGAGCAACGAATATTAAACACCGGATCAACGTATATTAAACAGCAAAGCAACGGAGTTGAATCACAAAGCCACCGGAGCCTAACCGGAGCAAAGAACAACACGCTAGCCGCAACAGAGAAACGGAGCTTTATCACAAAGGCAACCGGAGTCCAACCGGAGCAAACAGAAAGAACAAATCTCTAAATCGCGACAATAATTGTGAATTAAATAAAAGACTTGGCATATAGGAGAAAGTGTGCAAATTTAAGCAATTTTCCCTTTTACAGCATGTTTTTTTAAAAGTCGTCGGTCAAATGCATCAATGTCACCTATAGGTGGAGGGATTGATTGCTTGTCTGGCGTTATATGCTGCTTTCAACAGTTTTTAATTATATCACGGCGTTTCCTGTAGGAAATTACTAGTACTACTGGTCCATTTATCCTGACACCAGCCAGTCAGTCGTAATGCCAAGGGATGCAGCTATAACTACCAGTTTTAAAATCCTTGGTATATGACCCGACCGAGGATCGAACCCACACCCGAGGTGGTCACTCAACCACTAGACTCCCCATGGGAGGGAAAGGGTCAAATTATATTTACCACAATAGTACCTTTTCATATCAGTACTGTCAACTGTTCAGTCTTATCAGAATATACACGCACTACGGTCATGGTGGAGTGCCCTTGGGCAAGGCACATTTTCTAGCCTAGTACTGGTTTGTTTACCCAGGGATCGTGAATAAGTGAGCTGTCGCCGTGATATAACTGAAATAATGTTGAAAGCGGCTTGAAACCCCAATAAAACAAAAAATCAGAATATACATGAAAAAACAGAATCTTTTTAACAAGCTTAAATATTAATATGCGAACAATGCACGTGTATATTTTGATTAGACCTAGCGGACGCACAGGCTAATCTAGACCTACACTTGACACAAAGCCAACTCGTACATATTCCTATGGACGGCCTCATACGTACAACTATCTATATTTCGGCCTTCAACATTTAAAAATCGTTATAGATTCTGAATGTTCGAGTGATTGATATGAGTTGAACACCTTGTGTTTCAGTTGCGTCACGGCGGCCAGTTTCACTTATCCTGGATTTCACGAACCAGTACCTCACACAACATCCTTCCCAGGCAACAAGCTATTGTATTACATAGCCTAATAGACTAGCAAGTCCATTGGTGAAAGACGAATGACGCTAGTCAAAATTAATGAAAGACCGAGTCGGGGTTCGAACCCACGACCTCTGGATTGAAAATAATACAAAATACCGGAACACGATATCGTGATAGTCACGACAATTGAGAAATATTAAATATTAAATATTGAATATGTTTATGTCCACTAGGACTCGAATACATCGCGGACGGGTACATCGCGATATCCGTTAGAACACGATGACGACATTGCTCCCGTTGCAATCTTGAAAAAAGAGCCTTCTTACCTATTTAACATGAAAAATCTACCCCGAATGCATCTATATATATATATGAATATCTTTTGTAAATTTTATAATAATATTTAACATAATAATCAAATAACAACTATTTGTATTCTTTGTTTGAGGCCTTATATTATAATTAAATTCATTCATTTACATCGAAACGCGTATTTACAATGCACCATGGTAAGAATGAGACTATCCATGGATGGGTTATAACGTTTCTAGAGCAATGCCTTCTTTTATATCTTATAAATAATTGAAGTTACAGCTTTTAGTTAAAAATGAATTCAGTTGCAAACTGTAAAATGGCATGGTCATTTGTTCATAATGATTTTAAATGAAAATTAATGAAATTGAAGATTCTAGAAATTGTTATTGTTATCAAAAGATTGTACTTGATAAACTAGGGAGCAAATTGCAATAAAGCGAGTCAAAATAAATAATATAATCTTTGAATTAAACTAAATTAAAAGTACAATTTTAGTCAGAACCCTAGGGATATGTTTTATCATTGTGTACATCACCAATGATAACAATGTAAACAAATGTAGACCAAAACACCCCGGTTCAACAAGTACGCTGGCTTCCAATTACATTTCCTGTCTTTAATTTCACTTTAATTTAAGAAAAAATAAATGAAAGTAAAAAGTAAAATAAACTTCATTAAAAAAAGAAGAACTGTTTAAATAAAGATCAATACTATGACTTCTTTATATGGGGAATGGTATATCAAATAGATTCCTTCTTTGCTTGCACAGCACTGAAGTAGACATTAAATCCATGGCGTATTTTCTACAACCGATACAAGTATATTTATATCGTCAAGTATAGAATAAGAATGATAAGACTACGATCAAACATACGTATGCTTTGCTGAGTCTCCACTTTGCATACTCATTTGGGAACGATTTTAGTTGCCGCGGTATACATTTATTTTTCTATATCACGACAATGCATCAAAATGTATCGAATTTCAAACCTTTTGCGATCTGAATAGGAAGGCTCTCGACCGGATGTACCGCAGAATAAACCCTCCAACCCCCCAACCTCCACACAATATCTTCGTACTCATCTCTTTCTCATCCCGTTCATTTTCGCACCACAATGCTAACGAACGGGCAGATATAATACGGTGAATTCATGCTGTAGAAATTAGTATTTGCGCACCTGTGAAATTTTAAACTTTCGCTGTTTGAACAAACAAGACACCCAGGGATTCTCCTCTGTATTCTTCATATCCTTTACCTGGTACAGACAGCTATTTACGCCTATGCAGCAGACGACATCTGAAAACATTGTGAGAAGAGGGAAAATTGCTCAATTTGAGCAATTTCTTCCATACCCTCAACATTTTCAAATCAAAAGTATGATTTAAATTTGGAGATGTTTCGTTTGTTACCCTAAATGTGTTCAAAGTAGACTACTTTTAAAATAGTGTATCAGAGAAAAGGTTAAATCCTTTACAGTTATGGGTACACTATAGACGTCCCCGTAATTCAAAGCAATGGTAAAGGAAATAGTGTATCTAAACAAACGTATTATCACCAATTTGAATTATCATTAAACTTGTTTAATATGTTGCTATCGCTTTCTGTCTGTGATTAATGATCTTCTTACCCAAAACGTTTAGAAAAGTCGTCTGCTTTTAGGGTTTCAAGAAATAATTGTCGCCAAAAAAATGAAGGAAAATTAACGTCATTGATAAACTGTGAAAGGTACACTTTGGCTATTGTGAACAGTGTAGATTCAGATGAGCCAGTTTGATCCGCATAAACTTGGTATAAACTTCTTCCAACTTGTTCAGTTTCTGATGAGACGGATCAGTTGCACAGACTGATCTGAACCTACACCATTCAGAAGAGTCAACTTGTAGTATCTGGTTTCCAAGGAAGGGTTCACATGTTCGTTAACCCTTTCCCACCTATAAAACGCAGTTCGACGCATTGCAGCAGACGACTGTTTAAAACATCGTGACAAAAGGAGAAATTGCTCAAAACGAGCAATTTCTCCTTTTGCCACAATGTTTTAAACTTTTTTTCAGTAATCATACCTTCATTTTCAGTGATTTTCAAAATAATTCTAGATGTTTTCAAAGTCGACTGCTGCAGATGTGTCGTATATGGGAAAGGGTTAAAACAGGGATCTTTCTTTACTTGTCGATATTTCAACAATACAGTCAACTATGTTCAATATGCTTTTGAAGAGTTATATTTTTTTCTGTTGATTCACTGCTGTACTTTAAACGATCTCATGTTATAACTATTCTATTGAATTGAGTTTGCATTTTTGCGATGAAAAAAAAATAAGAAAACTTGTACGAGAGTAATGAACGACACGTGCACACCTGGGCTGGGGGTTTGGTTTGGTTTTCTATCCCTTTTGAATAGGAAACTTTCAGTTGTCAACATTTGACATTACAGTTAAACCTGTGCTAAAGACCACCTTTGTATATCAATTCCCTATATATAGCGACCACACTTTCAATTTCCCAATTACTCATGTTCTGCATAAATGATCCTGTAATCAAAGACCACCTGTGAACAAAGGCCAGATCGTTTTCTTCCCATGGACTGTATTTCCTTCAGGTATTTTTGAAGATTTTAAGCATTGCGTGTAAAGTATGTACTGCATATATATTTATTTTGAATAAACAAATATAGATTAAACCATTGAGAAAATGTTTTGCTACGGTCATTCGTGGAAGCAACGTGTGTATCTGTATACATGTTGAACACTTTCTAAGTATAGACGCTTTTTGACGCCTGTGCATCAGACGATTTTTGAAAACATTGTGACAAAAGTAGAAATTGCTCATGATGAGCAATTTCTTCTTTTGTCACAATGTTTTCATTTTTTTTATAGTTGTTTCTGCAGAATTGTTGTTGTGTGGCAAAGGATTAAGGCTCGAATACATTAAGTTTACACGCTATACATGTACATGTACATGTATATAGCATCTTCTTGCAATCTTCTTGCAAACTGGCCGTTACTACAGCAAACTGGCCGTTACTACAGCAAACTGGCCGTTACTACAGCAAACTGGCCGTTACTACAGCAAACTGGCCGTTACTACAGCAAACTGGCCGTTACTACAGCAAACTGGCCGTTACTACAGCAAACTGGCCGTTACTACAGCAAACTGGCCGTTACTACAGCTTTTTACGAGATAATATTACATGAGTCGTCCCGCGAGAAAACCAACAATATGGCCTCTGCGTAATGTATCGACCCAGATCAGCCTGCGCAGTAATGATTCTTGAAACGGAAAATCCACAGGAGGCGAAAAATGTCTGTCATATGTAGTTAGAACTTCTTGTACATGGCGTCGTCACTGCATCTAAATACATGTTTGAATCATTTAAGCTGAGAAAATCTCTGTTGAATGATTTAAGCTAGACTGCGATTATAATTCTCATGATAATTACCCCCCAAAAGTTCGAAATCAGCATTTCGTAGCCTTGTGAAGAGTCGTCTGCTTAAATTGCCTTATTTCTTGTGTACAGTTGAAGACAAAGAAGGAAAAGGAAAGTAGGAAACCATATCTTCAAACGTTAATTGCTGCAAAGGCGTCAACAGTTCCATATACATATATGAGTCTACTTGATTATGAGTTAGGATCATTTTTTTATATTATTGTCAAAATCTGTTCACTTGTTATATGTCACTGTATATTGTATTAGGGGCCGGAGGCCTAGACACCAGAAATAAAGATTGTTATGTCAATGTATTAGCAGTACTCTAGGAAAACCAAGTTAAGCGTAATTATTACGGTGTAGATGAAGAATATTTGTCAGCGTGTCCATACTTAAGCACTTAAATGGATGCTCTTTTCAGAAGTTCCATGAAGTATTCTGTGACCGATTTGCGATTGTGAAGAGAAGGTCAACTGCGCTGATGTACAGGTCGGTCTAGCTGAAATTGCATGATGGTTATTTTTTTGTAGAGCACGTTTCAACAATAGATACCGTACCGTACTGTAACTACAAAATAGTTTGTTTGCTGTTTGCAAGTTGCCTCAATTTCGTGACCAAGCAGTTACCGCGCGGTATCAACACCATTTCCTACATACAACAAATATACAGCAAACGTCTTTGAAAACCTGTCCGCAAAAAAATAAGGAAAATATCTCAAAATGGAAGCATAGATATTGAATAGAGTCATAATGAGCATTTGTATCCATTTGCCACAATGTTTTCATCGACCTACTGCTACTGAGGCGTTAGAAAGCGTCTGCACCTGGGAAAATGGTTAAGAACCAGGTTTACAGGGATTCTGTTCCTGCTGACATACTATCCTACGTAATCGGCAATATACCCTTTAATATAATAGTATTCTCAAACTACAAATTGAGGCCATCCGTGGGAAAAGGTGCAGTTTGGCATTTCTGAACAATATAGGTTCCAGATCAGCCTGCACATCTGTATTTACTTATCAGAATCCACACTAGTTGACGGGAAATTTCGAACAAGCTTACATTAGTAAAATGTGAACAGTATACATCTTGATCTAATGAGTGGATGCACATACTGATCTGGATCTACAATGTTCTCAAATGTAAATATGTGCCTTTTTTACACTGGCGGGCTAATTTTGTGTTTATACTCAAAGTAAATCATCTTTGAAAGTTCTGTATAAGTGCGTTGAAATTTCATAAGCTACTTTCTTCATTCTTTTAAAATTCCTGTACATTCTAATTCATTGCTTTTTGCGAGGAATCAAGTAAATTATACAAACTAATAAATAACATGAAACTAATCCGGATTAGTGGAAGACAGTGGTGCAGAGGTAGAGCGTCGGCCTCTCGGAGTTCAAATCCCGTGATGAGCACACAAACGGCGCGAGTATTGGTTACGTTACCTGGAAGCAGACACGAGCGTGATTAATATAAGCAAAACATAAATAAGTAGCGATTCCCTTTTTTCGACGACAAGTGCCAGTGCCGTACTTGTTCAATTAAATGATGATATACCGTCAAACACCTTTGGTAAAGAGACACACTGATAAAAGAAAGGTTCGCCAAACTTGCACTGGTAATGCGTTCAGAAGTAATAAAAGCAATTAGAGAGTCAATATTTGCCGTATAATATCGGAGTTCCTTTACCTAAAAAATATGAAAAACGTCTCCTTTCGTGAGATAGTACGGAACACCATTAGGGGCACTGTTTATTTACTGTGATAAATATGTGCTCTTGTGGCACTTGACTTTCTACGTGTATTTTAAGGTAATACATATGTGATCTTGTGGCACTTGACTTTCTACGTGTATTTTAAGGTAATACATATGTGCTCTTGTGGCACTTGACTTTCTACGTGTATTTTAAGGTAATACATATGTGATCTTGTGGCACTTAACTGTCTACGTGTATTTTACGGTAATACATATGTGCTCTTTTTGGCACTTAACTTTCTACGTGTATTTTACGGTAATACATATGTGCTCTTCTAGCAGTTAACTTTCGACGTGTATTTAACGGTAATACATATGTGCTTTTCTAGCAGTTAACTTTCGACGTGTATTTAACGGTAATACATATGTGCTCTTGTGGACCTTAACTTTGAACGTCTTCAATTCAACCTTTATCTCCATGTCTTCTATATCTTGTTGAATACATTTTATATTGCTAAGATATGTCACACTTTTCATCGGTTATTAGTTTGAATAAAAAATGTCACATACCTGAAAAAAGCGACGTCGTGATAATGTAAGTCAGGTGTAAGGAACTAATTGAGATTACAATACACCAAATAAATTCCTTCTTTTTTTCCACGTAAATTGACCAGTTTCGATCCTCAATTGTCACACTTTCTAAACGTTTCACATGTAGAACGGCATATATCATTGACAGCTTTAAAACAGCTCAAAGGAAATGGGGGGGGGGGGGGGGGGGGGGGGGGGTCATGCATTATGCAAGAAAGAATTCACCTGGCGAAAATGGTTACCGTCATTTTGCACCAAATCGGGCACGGACAAAACCGGTGTTGATCATTCTCTACTTTCACTTTCAAACAAGATCAAAATACTAAAAGTGATAAAATCAATCATTTCCATTGCATCCTATGCATATTTACAATTAATTTAAACTCAATGTCATATATACAATGAATTATGGTAATGATATACACTAATTTCTACGCAAACAAAGGTTTCTTTAGGGACTATTTGGCGTAATTTGATGTTACAATTCCGAGACGGCAACGATATATTCGTTCGGTACATAATGAGATGCGGTCCGCTCATGCGCAGACATTGACAAAACCGTCATGGCGGATTTTTAAAACAATTTTTTTTTTGTGCAGTCGTCTTTTCGGATTCATCGCGTATTCTTAATTAATCTTGAGGTGTCACTATTCGCCCATCGAGTTGAATATACAGTTCAACTTTATAACTGTGTATCTTTCAATAATAAGTTAACTTACTAAATAACAGTTTCATTTAATGTCTTCGTTATTTTTCATTGATCCTATCTACGTACCTGGTCGTATCATACAGTTATTTGATTGATTGATACGAGTCTGATGCCGTTTATATCACCTAACGCTTGCATTTTCTGCTATCTTATCTTACATCAGTACTCCACACATCATTCTTCTCAGGTAACTGGTTACCTTTCCACATAGACTGCCATACAGTTGGTGGAGGGTGTATGACATCACCAACAATGACTTTCGTCAATTAACAGAATGAACAAGTGGTTGACGTGAGACTCGTACTCACCCACCCCTTGGTCGATAGCCTTAGTCATTACCAACAGAGCTATCGTGTCTCGACGTCTAATGGCAGGCAGGATGTCTTGTGTTTACCAAACTTAGAAATATAAGTCACACAATTTGAATGTGTTAATGGTGTCAGGGACGTAGATATTATCTTCGTCCCTGATGGTGTGTAATGTATTTATACTACGCCTGTGCTTCCATAGAGAAACAAGACCATTGGGGCTGTTAATTTGATATTGAACGTTTATTTGAAGAGGAGCGTTTTTATTCAATGAGTGAAAACTCGGAGTATACATCCATGTAAACAGGTCTTATATTTATCTACGAGCGTAAATTGTAAATAGTAGTTAGCGAATCGGTGTAAAACGCCCCCACGTACGATATTCTTTTGAAGTTAATTTTTAATGCTCAATTGTAGTTTCAAAACATAAACAGACACCTGTTAGACATTCGGATGCAAGCATTAATCGGAAACCAATATTTTAACATTTAGTACAATAAACTGGCCCATAACGACCGGCATATATCGAGAGCTTGGCGTGAAACGGTTGTAACTAAAAACCTATTTTGAAAACCCTGGTTTAGGGGCAATTTTGACCCCTTTGTAAACAATGCAAATTTAGGTGCTTTTGCTCAGAACGAGCAATGGCACCTAAATTTCCATTGTTTACCAAGTAAAATGATTTAACGCTTATAAAGACTTTATGGCGAGGTGATTAACCTTGGTAAAAAAATACCAATTTAAGTTACAACCGTTTCACTCCAAGCCCTCGATATATAGAGACTGACAAACGGCGTTCGTTACCCATTAACAATACAACAACTACATATGCATCGCGATAACTCGAACATGTTTCGAATATGTCGTTTAACTCGAACCAATTCTTGGAACGGATCTGCGTTTTGAAAATTGCTGCTTCGCTGATTTCTTGATAATATTTCCTCACTAGCTTGCTTTTAATAATACATATTTAAGTATAAATTAGTTAATGAAACTTTAAAATAATCATAAATTAACTTAGCATACATGTTGGTATCCTTCGAACACGTCTATCAGGCAAAGCAATTTATTTGTCCTTTTCGACTTCGAGTTATCGCGAGTCAACTGAACGTCAACTGTACGAAGGCAACAACAGGACAAAAACAAATGGGCCGCGTGCGACTAGTGGCCTTATAATGCACCCGTACAGTGAATAACAAAGTTTCATCATATTTGTCACTGTCCGGCTTTGTGGTTTACATAGGCAACATCATTTTCTTTTTATTATATATCCTGTATAACTTTCAAGACAGAAGAAAGAAAACAAATATGGGTTACTATGTTCAAAATAAAGAAAAAACATAATTTACACATAAAATATAATTTCTGATTGACGTGTTTAAAAATGAGCCAAACTACCGAATTTTGAATGACGCAAAATCATATATCAATGACGTCACATCATATTTCAGTGACGTATCATCACCATACGTTTTGAACCGTCAAATACGGAATTTTAATTAATCCGTCGTGTTTGAACTAGGCATGACCATCTGCATGTATAAATTTACGCAGGAAAATATTCAGGTACATGTATATTATAAAAAATCTAAATGCAAACGCTGATAAAAACAATAAGTAGATATACACTGAAGAAACCTAAACTGGTAACAACCGGAAATGCAGTAAGACACCAACCTCGTTGGACGTGGCTTATTAAATATAAGTTGAGATATTATGTGTGAAATTGCAGGCAGACCAATGGGACACACCATGTCGAATGAATTTAATGCCCGTTCTCGTTTGTTTGCATGAATGTTTAACGCCGTTTTCAACATTTTTCAGTTATATGATGGCGTTTCCTTGATAAATTGTCAGTGCTAACGGTAACAGTTATACTGACACCGATGTAAGTCGTAATAATAGTCCGAAATCCTGAGCACCAAGGCATTACTGCCATGTTTAGGTCTTTGATGGTACCATGGAGACGATATATAAACAGTCCAACCTGTGTTTAAAGACTACACGTGGGAAGAGAAAAAGCTGGTCTTTGTTCACAGGTGGTCTTTAATTGTATGCCGAAGATGAGGAATTGGGTAATTAAAAGTGTGGTTGCTATAGACAGGGAATTGCTACACAAAGGTGGTCTTTAGCACATGTTTGACATAACATGTTTGTAAAGAAACACTCACTTGTCATTTGTCGTCCAAAAACCTAGGTAAACTAAATAAGTAATACCAGACAAATATAATTTTAAGTCGAAATGCTATAATTTTGTGCCATCTACAATGTGAATAGTTGATAAGATTACTGTTTTACAGGTTTTAATGTGAATGTTCAACACGATTACTTATTTACAGGTTATAATGTGAATGTTTAGTTTAAACATATTTTATTGTCAAATAAATCAGATGGTATAACAACATTAGAACATACTCATAAAGCAAAAGAGTCAAGCCACAAGTACGGCTCTCCCAGTAATTTGAATGTTCAACACGATTACTATTTTACAGGTTTCAATGTAAATATTTTACAAGATAACTTATTTACAGGTTACAGTATGAGTGTTCAACAAGATTACATATTTACAGATTACAATTTAAATAGTTTATAAGATTACTTATTTACAGGTTACAATTTGAATGTTCAGTATTTATAGTTGCCCAGGAAACGCCGTGATATAATTGAAATACTATTAACCCTTTCCCTCATATAGACGCTTTCTGACGCCTCTGCAGCAGACGGCTTTTTGAAAACATAGTGAGAAAAGAAGAAATTGCACAAAACGTGCAATTTCTCCTTTTGCCACAATGTTTTCCACTTTTTGTCATGGGTTATCCATTTAATTATGGTTATTTGCAATAATCAATGTGTAGGCCGTCTCGTGAGAAAATCAACATTGTGGACTCTGCGTAAAGTATCGACCCGGATCAGCCTAAGCATGCCACACAGGCGTACCCGGATATACACGTTTCGCCTCGTGTGGATTTTCTGTTTCGGGAATCACTACTCTATCTATCCCCCCTTAGACGGAATGTGTCTGCCGGATCAGTCTGCGCGGACAGCGCAGGCTGATCTGGTCGATACATTACGCAGATGTGTATCGCCGCAGCTGCAGTTTGGGGGCATTTGTAGAAAAAATGTGTAGGCACGTGCCTACAGTGCCTAAAGGGAGCTACGCCCCTGTAATTTACCAAGGAAACGCTGTTGTATTCTTGAAATACCGATAGCGATGGAGCTCGCACGAATATATCCGAAACGAAGCAGTGTGTACCCGTTCTGATGCACACTGTTTGCAGAAGCTAAACGTCAAACTTAACAATACTGTTTTAGTGGTGAAAGGGGGAAATGTCAATGATAAGATTAATTGTTTAGTTTTTCAATGTTTGTGAGGAGCAAGGAGTGTATAAGTTTATGTACTAGCAAATAGTTTTCTTTACACCCTTTCCCAAATGCAGATGAAGTTTGACTCCTCGACCGACGGCGTTTGAAAACACTGCTAATAAAAGAAGAATGGCTAATGATGAGCAGTTTATTATTTTGCAACAATGTGTTTTACTCCAAACAATTTACCTACTTGTATTCATAGATATCTTTCAGCTTTCTTCGAGCTGTGTACATAGTCGTCTGCTGCAGAAATGTTATATATAGTTAAGGGTGTATTTTCCAAAGTTTTTACAAACCATGATTGAACCAAAAATTAATTATTCATCGTAAAATAATACATAACATAATTAAAAGCTGAACTGCATCAACTCTATTTTGCACAACCTGACAGCTCCATTTCCTTATACGGACCACCCGTACGATCAATATATACTGAAAGAGAAATATCTCTCGCGAAAGAAACAGTTTGTTTAACCCTTTCCCACATACAACAATTCTGCAGCAGAAAACATTTAAGAGATCCAGGCGAAAGCACGGAAACTAAATATAAATAAGGTTATCATTACTGAAAAAAAGTTGAAAACATTGTGACAAAAGGAGAAATTGTTCATCTTGAGCAATTTCTCCTTTTGCCACAATGTTTTTCAAAAATCGACGTCAGAAAGGCTCTATATGACGGACAGGGTTAACTAAATTATCTATTAGTTTCAATGAAAAATTAATTATTTTCGTTTTACCTGAACGAAAACAAGTTTAGTATCTGTGGAATGAAGCTCTTGTACCAGTGACACGCCGGATCAATAAGTTGTACAATTTTGAAGGGACAAACAAGGGCATCATTTTGTCTAATGGCGGCCATCACACGACACGGAACTCTCGCCGTCAGCGGCGCTGCTATCTATACTCCCGTGGCGTAATGACATATTGATGAAATAGACATCGTTGGTTACCAACGTCCACCTACGGAATGGTGCCGCGTGGCTGGGCTGGGCAACAGCTGGATAGTGTGGGAAAGGATAGGTTGAACAATTCCCTTGTTAAACGGTATACTATTTTAGTTGAACGTTGTAGCACGTCCGTTCGTTTTGACTTACCTGCGGTAAAATAGTCAAAATAGTTCGGCAAAAGGAGAAATTGCCCATAGTCTCGATGCATCTCAGTTACAAGATTAAACGTATTTACTTTGCACCGTTTGAGGGGAAAACCCCGTTCATCTTATATTCATCACGTTCAATGTATGCTTCCAGGAGACCCTGCCAGTACTTGCACCGTTTGTGTAGATCACTTCCCTAATAAAGACGCACCTGCAGCAAACGACGTTTGAAAATATTGTAGGCAAAAGGAGAAATTGCTCATGATGAGCATTGTTTTCCTTTTGTCATGATGTTTTCAATTATATTCAATGAAAACAACTTTCATTTTCATAGATCTTCCATATTTTGCCTAGAGATTTTCAGCGTGTTGCAGATTTGTTGTATGTGGGAAATGGTTAAAGGGTATCTTAGTAATACCCGTGGAATAAAACTTAGTGAAAACCTTTTCTCTTGACTCGTAAATACCGCGTTCTAGCCGTATACTGCTTAGAACGTACCTTGGGATAAGGAGACCGGGTTCGATCGCCGGTCGGGTCATACCATATAATTTATAAATGGCAGTAATGGCTGCCCTCCTTTTCGTTCAGCGTTGCTGGGCTAGCATTACAACTGAGAGGCTTGTTTCATGATAAACGGACCAGTAGTACGGAGTATTGCCAGTAAACGCCGTGATATAACTAAACATTATTGAAAGCGGCGTAAAACATCAAATAATAAATCTCCTGACTTGTTAATACCGCTATCCTAGCGAAATAGTCAGAGCGTCGGCCTTTGGACCACGGTTCGATCGCCGGTCGGTCGTACTTAAAAATTAATACATTAAAGGTAGTTGTAATGGCTTTCCTCCATGGAGCACAGGGTTGCTGGGTAAGCATTACGACAGAATGGCTGGTGTCAGGGTAAATGGACCAGTAGTACGGGTAGTTTACCCAGTAATCGCCGTGATATAACTAAGACATTGTTGAAAACAGCGTTAAACACCAAACAATAATCCCCCCCAGACTCGGAAATACCGCCTTCCTGGGGTAATGGTTAGAGCGTCCGCCTTGGGATAAGGAGACTAGAGTTCGATCGCCGGTCGGGTCATATCAAATACTTTAACAATTATTGCAATGGCTTCCCTCCTTGGCGCACAGGGTTGGGGTAAAGCAACTGATTCCTCTGTGTCAGGATAAATAATACCGTAGATTATTCTGGTAAATTACCCAGGCAATGCCGTTATATTACGGGAAAAACGTTGTAAACGGCATAAAAGGCCATTCGAACACACTGGTCGTAAATATAATAGTCGGTTGCCGTGGCTCATCGATATGATGGTCTTGTTGATGTACAGGTTGTGTAAACACATTCCCACATACAACACAACTTGTTTATTGTGGGGGAAAGAGAATTTGCTAAGTCTGTGTGATTTCTCCTGTTGCCACAATGGTTTCAAAGGTCAGCTGTTATTTGCGTCAAAATTTTAAAAATGACAAAATATATTTTCAGAAATATACAATAAAAGGAAAACAATGAAATGAATTTTGATGAAATATCTTTATATATTTTCTAATTAAGATTGTCTTCATGTCATGTTTTAAAGCAAAATTCATATCAAGGCAAATAAGAAATACAGCTCATTCTTATAAAACATTGGCATTTCTTTTTTCATAAATACAAAACTGAAATTTCTACAAACATTTACAACTATATTCAGTTAATACTTCACCGACGCAGATGACATTCGACGACTCTGAAGTGAACGACAATGTGTAATCATAATGGAAAAGACGAAAATACAGTGGACGCACAATAACTCGTATATGTGAAAATTCGAATATATCGTTTAACTCGGACATGTGAAAATTCGAATATAACGTTTAACTCGAACATGTGACAATTCGAATATATCATTTAACTCGATCCATTATTTTTGAAAACGTAGTAGCTGCAGTTTTGATAGCCCATGAATGCGAGCAATTAGAATTGCTGTTTTCTTGGTATGATTGTATTACGTGTATGTCTGTTAAAATAAACAATCAATTATAAATGAATTTAGAATTAGTAATTGATGGGTCATTTTCGACTTCGAGTTATTGCGTGCCCACTGTAGTTAATTTAATTGCGTATCAATGCCTATATTCCAAAGATACGAATTTACCTTTGATAAACTAGATGTTCTTACGCCAGTTTGTAATTAGAATTACAGAATTCGTAAGAAATACCATTGTTTACTACATTCTTCAACTTTAAAAGGTCAACAATGACCAGTGTGAATCTTGACCTTTCCAGAAAATTGTATATAAAATTTATAAATTATAAATAAGTCACTTTAATTTCATCAAATTAAAAGGTAATGCATGTTTTTCGTCAATTGTTTACCAAATTTATTAAATCACTGTCAACATAAGCATATTGTTTGTGTAAACACAGGCCTATGTATTTGTTTTTAAACAGTTACTATAAATAGTGCAGTGTAATGTTATAAAAATAGTGCAGTGTAATGTTATAAAAATAGCACAGTTGATCTATATATAGAAAGAGACCGCCTCGGCTATTTTAAGTAACATAACACAAACCCCACGTATTTTGGTTTACAACTAAAATTTAAACATCTGCTGTGCAGAGAACAATTTTCTGAAATGGTCAAGGCTCACATCTTGTTGTGCATTTTTGAACAAGTTTAAATATATTATTTCAACCATGAAAAATTCGTATGTACAATAAACAACATTCATAAATAATCATTTGTAAATTTTATAAACATTGCATGTCATTTCCATCTTTTAATTGTGTTAACCAGGCTACATTTATTTCAATGCATCATTAATAAAGTTGAGATTTGAATACATGTGATAGTTGCTTCAAATAAAACAATTCGTCAACAAACTCCGTGTCTTAGTTTCACTTATTCGCTCAAATATGAAATACCTGTATCAGAGCTCTAGATGAGAAGAGTATTTCACATCCCTAAATCCTTATTTGACCCTCAAACCCTATGTTGTGGGTACTCAAAAGAATCGTCTCGATTCTTTTAAGTACCCACAACATAGGTTTTAGTGAAGTCATAAGGGAGATATGGATGGAAAAAGACCAGTTCACTCCTCTTTATCTAGTCCTCTACTGTATCATAAATTCGGAGCAAATTATGTATAATTCATCTTTTTACATTCTGAAATTCTGAATTAATTTTATTTTAAAATACAGATCAAGAGAAACTGAACCCCTTCAATGAGAATTCGAAGACTATTCATAAATGCAAAAGGGGACAGTTTTAGTAATAAATTTCTTTAACCTTTTCCCAGATCCAAGACATCTGCAGCAGACAACTATGAAATATTTAAATGAGGGTTGAAAAAAGTGTGGCAAACGAAGAAATGTGTTCCTCCGGTTGTCACGATGTTTTCAAAAGTCGTATGCTGCAGATGTCAAAATGAGTCTGTTTGTTGGAAAAGGTTAAACAGGTAGATTTATAATTAATTGTGTATAGATTATTTTTTTCTAAACGGTACCTCGAAAAGAAGCGTTCCTTGAAACGAACTATGTGTACAATTATACATAGAACTTCTTTTTCACAGAAAAAAAATCTCTGCTTTAATCCTTCAATGCTAGTCAGGTCGACTTCTGAAGCCTTTAAGGACCCTAAATATAGATGTAAACGCTTGTCAAAGAACACAAAATCTATGTCATACATTCAAAAGACTTCATATGCAACTTTCAGTTAGAAAATCCACGAAAGCAATGAATTATAGAGAAATGATTAATTTCAATTTGATGTGAGACAAATAAAATGTATAGAAATTATTTTGCGTCTACTAGTTGTTTATGAAACAACCCTCTTTGATACTAAAGATTAAAAATACGACTGAAGGCTGTCATAAATGATAACTGTCCGCACACCGTAACTCATTTCCACATGAAGACGCATTTAGACGCCACTGCAATAGACGACATATGAAAACATTCTGGCAAAAGGAGAGATTGCTGGTAATGGGCGATTTCTCCTTGTGCCCAAATTATTTCAAATCTATTCAATAATCAAACTGTTTTAACCCTTTCCCTCATACGGCAATTCTGAAGCAGACGACTTTGAACGTATTTTCTCAAAAAAATAGAAAATCTCCATAATTGAATGATTAACCTATGACAAAAAGTGGAAAACATTGTGGCAAAAGGAGAAATTGCAGGTTTTGTGTAATTTCTTCTTGTGTCAATATGTTTTCAAAAATCCGTCTGCTGCAGAGGCGTTAGAAAGCGTCTATATGAGGGAAAGGGTTAAAGCAGATTGTCAATAGTTTTACTTTTCTATTTTAAAAGTCGTCGTCTGCAGATTTGTTGTATGTGTGAAGGGGTTAACTATCAACTTCACTCAAAATAGGCTGTAACCTATCTACCTGACATGGTAGCAAAATGTGTATGGCTTTGAAAAAATCTAAGGGTAATTGTAACAACTGGAACAATTGCATATGCAGTTAACATGTTGTTGAAAAAGGAGAAGCTGCTTGATTTGAGAAATTGCTGCTTTTCAATTTTTGGTCTAACGTATCAGTATCCGTAAAAAGGAATTGATAGAATCTAATTTTCCTTTCCATGTAAATACATTAACAAAAGCAACCTGTGGAAATTACTTAATTTACTAATAGTTATATTTGATAAGCTTCTCATTAACTTCTTTTGCAGTTTGTATAAGAACTGAGGCCTATAGCGAGAGTCTGCAACTTGCAAATCTCTCCACAGTCCTGTCTCGTTTCGCCTTCGCAAACTGTTTCTTTTTACCTGACTCGGTGCACGTTACTAAACTGTCATAAAATAGGAGTGGTTCCTTCCTGTCTTAATCGATTAAAGATTAACCACATATTCTGAACCATAGACACATCAAAACGAGTACGCCTATAACTACTCTTCAAAAACGGAGGAGAGTAAACAACTATCAAACATTCACCACGTCCATAAAGTCTTTTAACAAGTCATTGGTAACACCTTGTCACCATGTTCTGCCGTTGAGTAAATATGGCGAGCCGTTGTTCATGGATGGAGGAACGGGGTAATTGATGCTGTTATGAAGCCCCGACGATGATGACGATAGAGATGCTGATGATGAAAAACAATGCGTAGGGGATATAGCCGACATGCTAGATGACATTGTCCTGCCCGAGTGTACATTAGCACTCAAACTTTTTGCACTGGAATTATGAACATTTGATGCTGTGACCGGATGTGCGTTATGGGAGGAAGCGCTGCTGACTCGACTTTGAGCATGCGCACTGTGTGAATTCTGAGAATCACTAATTCCGTTTCCGGTACACGGTTTACCGTCTTTAACAAGAACTGGAACAGCCACGCGTTTGGGCGAGGGTTGACTTGAGTGATTTTGAGATTGTTCCGGTGAACCTTGACTCCCGGTTGAGCTAGATGAAGTGTCCAGCTTGTCTTTGTCTTTTTGCTGACGTTTACACTTGTATCTGTGATTTTGAAACCAGATTTTAACTTGTGTTGGTGTTAAATTGATCATGCTGGCTAGATGCTCCCTCTCCGGTGCTGATAAATATTTCTGCTGCTTAAATCGTCTTTCCAGCTCGTACACCTGGGCTTGTGAAAACAGAATGCGTCTCTTTCTGCGCTGAGTGAGTGGGTATGCCATGCTGTGGGCCTTGTGGGCTTCGAACCCACTGATGCCCATGTTACTCATCGGGTTCATGCTTGAAGACATCGGCGACATGGCACAGGAACTCTGATTGCTCATCAATCGGGAAACTGGAAATACAGAATCAAAATCATTAGAAAACAATAAAACTGGTAGTAACGAAATATAATCGATATAAAACAATGGCGTTATCATAAAAGAAGGTTGTTTTCTGAACGAAATACATATTTCGTTTGGTCATGCATATGTTGATACATGTTTACTGTTGACAAATGTTACGGTCCATTTAGCAAAGCAAAGTAATGATCGTTTAATTTCAAATAGTCACACATGTACATTTATTTCTCGACCATATAGAATTATTATTAATTATTGTAATTATTGTAATCGAAATAATAATTGTTACTCCATAATTCAAATTATTTGAAAACCAATTTCGGAACCATTGGATCTGGCGATGCATTTACATTACATGTACCTTGTTTGAATAAAAAGTAAATAATTTTAAACAGGTGAGAATTAAAGCCCTTGCTGTATTGCAAGATTGATCTAGAGCTACACTGTCGGAGATTTATTTTCTACATATGTAATAAATGCGTTAACCCTTACCAACATACAACAAATCTGAATCAGATGTTGTTCTTTTTTTTGTGTGTGTGTGTGTGTGTGTGTGTGTGTGTGTGTGTGTGTGTGTGCAAAATTGGGAATATCTATATAAGTAATAATTGAATTATTGAACAGTTGAAAGAGAATTTGCTCAGTATGAGTAATTTTTTTTTTTTTTGTCACAATGTTTTCAAAAGTCGTCTGCTGCAGATGCGTCAGAATCCATCTATAATTGATGAATGGTTCAATTTTGGTTTTCTTAAAGTGCGTTTGATTTATTTGTGACAAAATCAAAAGATCTATAAACAGATATGAGGTTAACAAAACTTCGACATTAAAATCGAACAGTGTCTAAAATAGTATTTACACAAACTACTTAAAACGTTGTTTCTGTGTTCAAAGTCGGCGACTTCATAATATTTATCTATACGGTATCAAAAGTTATTTTAAACTTGTTAAGAACTGGAAAATTGTTTACTCCGCCGTTGTACAATCGGTTTTCGTTAACCCTATCCAGCCATACAGGTGTAGTTTACGCATCTGTTTAAAAACAGTGTAGCAAAAGGAGAAAATGCGCATTGTGAATAATTTCTCAGTCTACAATTTAAAGCAATGTTAAGAGGTGTTTTTTTCCTATTTCTGCCTAGATATCTTAAACTAGTAGTTGGCTGCTGGCTGCTAACTTTTCTTTGATATTGGAGAAGCTCTAGGCTCAATCGTAAAAATATATGTATAGCTTTTGTTAGACAAATCTGAAGTTATTTTGAAACTTGATCGAGCGTTTTTCAAAATGATTAATATGTAAAAAGATAAATTATTATTTAAATTCATGAACATGAAAGAATGCGATTAGAACCTACATAAACATCGTTTATATTGTTTAATTGTTTTAAAAAGGGAAGTACAAGAGGTTCGGGTAGAATAAGGGTCATTAATATTTTCCCACTTGCAGACGCATTTTGACTCATCTGAGGCGGACGAATTCTGAAAGCATTGTGACAAAAGGATAAATTGCTCATAATGGGCATTTTTTTTCTTTTGCCAAAGTGTTACTAAACTCTTTTTGAGAATAATAATTTCATTTATTCATTTAATTTCCATAGTTTTTTTCTAGATGTTTTCAGAATCGTCTGCTGCAGATTTGTTGTAAGTGGGAAAGTGTTAAACAGGAACGAGATATTATAAACAGGTGTTGTCCCTGCACTTCAAGCCGAGGATTAACTTCGGAAATAATCTTTACACGTTTTATAATTTTCTGTCAAAATATTATCTTTGCAAATAAACACCAAATACACTCATCCATTTAGACATTTTTGGTCGTGTCTGTCAACTTTCACTCGTTCGTATGTCGTTTGGATTTTATTTTTATTATAAATCGAATTCTTTGACCCACTTAAAAGTTGTAAGTTCGAACGTTCCCGCGGACAAAGTTGATAAATCTCCTATATACGATCGGCGCTCTAGGTAACAACACATTATTTTATTTTATCGACATGTGCAGATAAAGATCTGGGTCCAAATTCCACTAAACTTACTCAGTGTTATGCTATGCTTAAAAGCATATATCATCAATTTTGTTTCCCTAATAAAAATACCAAAATAATTAATTTCTTAAAAAGTAGTGTTAGTCAGCATGGTTACTAATTATGTAAATTTAGTCATTTATTTAAATGCATTCCATCAAATGATAAAATATGCTTTTTAAGTATTTAAGTATAACTTATCACTAAGTTAGGCTGGTGGAATTGAACCCAGTAAGCACATTCACGCTAACATAGTTCGTGGTAAATTAGTTAGTAGATGTTTCTAAAAAGATGCTATGGGTAGATCGCGATCAGTGTAAAACCACATCAAACTGAGTTGATGTGCAGGCTGATCTAGATCTGCATTGATTGCGAGCGTTCTACGGTTTCTTTTCCTAGAGGACAGCTCAACTATATTAAACCTTTCCCTCATACGCCAATTCTGCAGCAGATGACTTTGAACATAGTTAGTCAAAAAATAGAAAATCTCTATAATTGAATGGATAACCTATGACTAAAAGTTGAAAACATTGTGGCAAAAGGAGAAATTGCTCGTTTTGAGCAATTTCTTCTTTTGTCACTATGTTTTCAAAAAGCCGTCTGCGTCCGAAAGCGTCTATATGAGCAGAAGGGTTATTTCCTGTTAACCTTTACCAACTTGCAGACGCATTTATAGCAGACGACTTTTGTAATGGATTAGCAATTTGTCTCCTTTTGCAACAATATTTTCCACTCCCGGCATTCAATAAATATACTTGGAGATTTACTACATGTGTCTATATGTTTTCAAAATTGTCTGCTCCAGATTGGTTGTTTCGGGGAGAGAGTTAATAACGTGTATTTCATTGTTTGTATCCTAAACAAATATGAAGTTTCAAGTTTTTATTAGCAAACCGGCATCTTGCCTTTGGACATTTACAAAATGTTATACCTAACCCAAACGTTTGTCCAGTAAGTGTTATGGATACAATCCAGGGGACCTTATTCGCTAAATAATGAATGCCATTCTTATTCAAAGTTTTACAAAAGCAACACACTTGAGTATGGTTACAACATATTGTTATGTTTCCAATGAATAAGAAAGACTTTAGAATGGTTAGTGTATATGGGGCAAGAATAAAAATCCTTGCGAAAATTTAAGAATCTATTTTGGTATTTTCTTGCTAATTTCGAAACGATGTTTCATGGTTTCGTCAAGTTAATGTATTTCAGAACACCCTGGTCAGAACTACTTCCATATTATAGTCTTTACCGTTAGAGAATTTATAGTCGGTTATTCAATCCTTTCTATGAGGAGTACGAAACTTTACGCCTCTGCAACAGAACGTATTTGAATACAAAAAAAGGATCAACTGCTCAGGGTATGCATTTCTTTGTTACGTTTTCCCACAATGTTTTAAACTATTTATAGAAATATTCTGTCCAATTACAAAATGTAAAACCTTCCATTTGGTGTCTTTAAAGCAGAATGCTATATAAAAAAAATCCAATACGAAGTAAACGGTGAATACATTAGAGAAGGGCTAAAGAGCTAATTTGCCCAATGTTAATATACATATGTCAGAGTTGATTTGCGAACTCAAATTTGATATGAAAGCCCTCATTTAAAGTATTAATTTATACCTTTTATCTACATATTCTATAAAACAAATTATGTTCCAAGTTTAGAGGAAAATTGAAGATTATATAAAAATGCTGTAAAATGTTCAATCATTCGATCGTTGGTGATCGTGATACAGTAAAGATATTATAAAACAGGCAATCTTCTGTTACAAGCAATGCTTGCATGTATATTTCTTCTATTGTTTTTTATTTAATGTTTTCGTATAAAGCGAGAGTTCTCAAATTCATGAAGGAAATAAATGGACAAACACTAGAAAAAAATGCCTTTCACCGGCTTCTTTATATAATTCCCCCCATTCAAATTTGGTTAATTCAGATATAATATGTATCACAATAGAAAATATAATAACGAACAAAAGACTGTAATATTTCTTTTTATATCCCGGAATTGTTAAATAAGGGAATTTAATTCATTCAAAATCTCGACGGAGATGAAATGTGACAATTTCGAATTAGACCTTTTTTTTATAGTCTACCTTGGCTGCAGTACAGTTATTAATAACTCGTACACCACGTCCCTCGTCAGTTAACCCTTTCCCACATACAACAAATCTTCCGCAGACGACTTTGAAAACATAGTGACAAAAACCTGGAAAATCTCCATAAAAAATAGCTTAATTGTTTAATAAAGTTGAAAACATTGTGGCCAAAGGAGAAATTGCTCATCATGAGCAATTTCACCTTTGGCCACAATGTTTTCAAAAGTCGTCCGCTGCTATTGCGTCAAAATGCGTCTGCAGGTGGGAAAGGGTTAAACATACAGAGGTATACGCTTTTGATCGCGAAACGCATAATACCACACACAATGACGCACACACACACACACACACACACATGCACACGCATTCGCACGTACACACACATAAACTTGTCTATAAATAATAGATATCAGTACATGTACAAAGAGGATGAGTTGAAACATGAATACAACTTTTGAAAAACAATAAAACTTAACGTCAGTACAGAACAGAACATATTTGTATAGTAAAACAACGGTAACGAAACCGCTTATCCAGCTTCTGTTAACCATTTTTATATAAACTTACAAAACCACTCGCAAACGTTAGCGATATTTGTATCTGCTCAGCTCCATCAATATGAAAACATGTCATATACTCCCCTTTTCGAACAGTATTGTTCAACATCAGGCTTAAACGCATTATGTTTGAGGTTGCTGTTAAGCATTGATAGTTTAATACTAATGTAAGTTAGTACCGAACTTGTATATATAACCCTATATAGTAGTCAGTAATTGTCTTTTCTTTTTTTTGTCTGTATGTTAATATATATTTTTTTTTTTTTTTTTCTATTGAAATTGTATAATTTGTTTGTGTAGTGTAAAATTTAACCTACGATATCTCCAAACATGGAGGCAATAAAGAATTGTATTGTATTGTATTGTATATATTTTTTAAAAGAAAAAGTCGAATCTTCTAGGTGTTAATTTTGATCCGTACATCGTTTCGAAGCAGACAACTCTAAACCTTGTCCCACATACAACACATGTATATACCAGACGATTTTGAACCTCTATAAATGAAAGTGTGGTACGTGAAGAGTTAAAAAATAACAGTGTGGCAAAACGATGTTTTCAAATGTCGCTTGCTACAGATGCTTGAACTGGAAGTATGACAGGGTTTTAAATGAAATGAGGGGGGAAATGTAATTCAATAGTTATGTAAAACAGAGAAATAACAAATATTCCATGTAGTTTGTTACATTGTCTTTGAGCTAGGCATTTGTTATATTAAGTTTCTTGACGAATCAATTGAGTTTAAATTTATATAAACTGATTTTATTATGAAGAAAAAGGTATGGGTGCTAAATGAGTGCCCAACATCAAGTTTGTATAATTATTTTGTTAAATTCGGACTCCATCTGTTTAATTTTATTTCATATTACAATATTTATTGTAGAACAAAGTATGTTGCTTCTCGTTGCACTGACATTTTCATTTTATTATTGGCCAAGAACAAAATATACCTTTAAGAAACCCTTAAATATGAATGTTTCTGTATATTTAAATTGTCTTCATCTTTAAAGAAATCAATTGGACATTATAATAATATTAATGTGTGTTAAATTTTACAAACAATTCTATCATTTTCATTTGTTTTAGACACATCAGAATATTAGAAATTTAGTAGCAGAAACAGGCTTAATACAATTTTAAGCAGATATTCAGAAGCGACATGTATGTGCCATATTCCTAATTTCGAACTGAAAACAAAGATAGTTTCAAGAACAAACAAACATGTTAATGTTATCGAAATTGTAATTATAGATGGAAAATACAAAGGAGAGGCGAATCGATTCATGAAATCAAAGTTATAAATTGAAATGTATTTTTGAAATTATTTAATAAAATATTGTTAAAACCAACAATAGTAATAATTTCATTTCAGTGAATAAAACAATAGAAAATATTCTTAACTCTTTCAGCGCCAAAGGCAATATTGAGGTTTTTGCAAACAATACCTATTCAGTCGAGTCAGCTCGTAACGAGCTGTCTCACCTGAAATCAGCATTGTTTGCGTTGTATTCATCAAAATAGTCCAAAACTTTTATTACATGAGAAATGGATACGCCCGATTGTGAACATGGAAGAGTCTACTTTAAACAATTCGGCGCTGAAAGAGTTAAATAATAGTTCATATAAAGCTTTACAACGTACAGCCGCAATTTGACGCATCTCACTTTTTAAAAACATTGAACTTTCATTTAGAGAGATTATCCTTATTTTTCATGAATGTTTTCAGGTGTGTCTGCTGCATATTTATCGTACAATGGGTTAGAATTAAGTCAGGGATCAGTTTGCGAGTCAGTGTTCTTTAATGGAAGATCATATCAGTAAATCAAGTAACTGATATTCAACAATATAATGAAACAATGTTAATCCTTTCCCACGTACAACAAATCTGCAGCAGACGACTTTGAAAACATCAATAATGATCATTGGAAAAAAATGAAAACGTAGCAAAAGGGGAAATTGCTCGTTTTGGGAAATTTCTCCATTTGCCACAATATTTTCAAACATTGCCTGCAGAAGATGCGTCAGAACGCGTCTTTATCTGGGGGGAAATGTTAAGATAAAAAGGGTCAGTTTGAGTTATACACGCAGGTCGTAGTCTCGCGGATTTTAAGAGCCCAAAAGTTGAGTTTGGGTAGAAAGAAGATAAAACTTCGCGTTTTCTCAAGTACTGTTTTCCTGGATCAACAAACGTTGACTGAACGTTGAATCCAAGACCCTTCCTTCTATAGACATTAGATGAAATGTCATTTCTTAACCCTTTCCCATATGTTGACGCAATAGCAGCGGACGGCATTTGAAAACATTGTGGCCAAAGGTGAAATTTCTCATGATGAGCAATTTCTCCTTTGGCCACAATGTTTTCAACTTTATTTAACAATTAAGCTATCTATTATGGATATTTTTCTGGTTTTTGCCGCTATGTTTTCAAAGTTGTCTGCTGCAGAATTGTTGTATGTTGGAAAGGGTTAAATCACTACTAGGTTGCGTGTCACATCAGTCTTCTATCTCTATCTTATTCTCGATTTCATTTCATTTAATAATATGCAATTAAATACCATCCACATCTTCGTTTTACCATGTGTATATTAGTAGTATAATTTTGTTCTATCTATTTTTTAAATAATTAAACGTAGAGTGCCGCTTGCATTTCATATCATAAAAAAACCTTGTAAATATTATATATGGCATTTTTATTGTATGCGGTGATTTATGAATATGTATATTAATATGTATGCTCATGGATACAACTTTTATAAATTATAATAAATAAAGTATCCTTAAAAAGGCAATATTACTTCATAAACATCAACCGTTCAATTACAATTAAGAAAGAGAAACATTTTTCAAGAACATCATTTTAATAATATACCGTTGATCGTGCAATAGGAAAGAATTAATGAAAGGCTTCCGGCGTCTTCGGGTCTTACTGCATCTTCATAACAAGATAAAGTGATAGGACAGTAAAAACGGATGAGTCTACACTTATGAATCTTGGACAGAATCCTCCATTCAAGCGGACAGTAAAGACTCAGGTGAGACTGTGTGGATACACAGGCTCACCTGAGTCTTTACTGTACGCAGATGCAGCATGCAAAATCGCTTAATTATCTTGTATTGCAGTGAAGAATTATTAACATTACAGCAATTTGAATTTGTTACATCACTTGATACAAGTGTGAATAGTAACCAATATGACTACATCTTTGTCGTAAAATTATCGCACGAGTGTGATAAGTGAGATTAGTGTTATCGAATGATGTGAAATGCAAGATTAGAATAAGAAAAGTGTAATTGTTTCTTATTTCGCTTTATATAAACGAGATTTTTTTTTCAGAGGACACAAACAAACGTTGTACTAATTTCACTATAATAATATTAAAAACTTAAGATAATTGAATGCGTTAATAGGATAAGTTTAACGAGAAACGCGTGAAATGACATGAAAAGTGTATCTGTAAATTTGACAAATTTAAGATAAAAACGGGGGGATGTTTACACACGGTATCTCCCTACAATACTTAACTCCGATGAAAAATTCCCAGCTTCTTTTACCTTAAAACATAAAATTCAATGGGACGGGTCATAATACACATTTTATTTTTTGCTTTGGTAATAAGGTTATAGGCCATGGTGGCAAAAGTATTTTTTGACTGAGTTTACCAAAATGATTAAACTAACTATATAGTTATCCATGAACATAAAAAGGGAAGTGTATTCCTACGAGATATAATCTTTTATCCGCATGTTCTAAATCCGTACTCTAAATAATACTTCTTCATATTTATTAATTAATTTATTCATTTATTTTTCACACACCTAGGTGTTTTAATTTCTGATGCAAGGAAGTAGAGGTGTACGCGTTTAACAATTTAACATACATGACACAATATGTAGGTTTTTATTGTCTTACATCCTAACATTATATTTGTCTTACGTTTCTCTAATGACAAGAGCATGTCTGCGTGTTAAAAAGGGTAACACGGGTCGTGTCGTAACAGCTATTGGTACGAAGATACAAGTTTGAATATCTAAATCTACTTCCGTTCTCCCTTATCGAAACAGATTTCGGGGGAAAAAGTTACGGAAATAGATATGTTCCTTGCAAACCCGGATATCTAGAGTTAGTCAAAGAAAACAACAATCACAGTCAACCCTTTTTCCACTAGCAGACGCTGTCTTACGCATCTGAAACTGACGTCTTTTGGAAGCACTGGGGCAAACGAAGAACTTGCTCATAATTATCTATTTCTCCTTTTGCCAAAATGTTTTCAAATTAATTCAGTAATAGTTCTTTATTTTTTTTTTCAAATTCGTCTGCTTCAAATTAGTTGTATATGGGAAAGTGTTAAATAGTGATTAACCTATTAATGAATTAAAAAACCGAAAGACTATAGAGTATTATGAGAAATGAAAATATATACATTATCTATTTCGTACAAAGTTTTCATCATATTTCGTCTGGGAAAGTAAACTGGCGATTGAAGATGAATAAGCGAAAATAAGAATTGTTTAAATTCTTAATTTGTTTAATCTCTGATATTACCACCTTTGATATGCAGCAAGTTTTGGCATATTTATCATTAAATAGAGCTAAGAATTGATAAATAAATTACGAAAAATATTTAACAAAATTATACTGGACACACTTGTAGGTTCGTCTTGTCTGAATACCATTTCTTAAACTGAGGTGAAGCGGATTAAGGGTTAAAACAAAACGACGTGTATATTTAATAAACTCTTTAGATAGTATAGATCCGTATAAACTGGTTATAAATAATATTTCATTTCATAGAGAATCGATTCAAATTGGTCGTTGAATCGACCTCACCTTTGCGGGGAAGTCCCTATACCACTATATAATATACGATTACGATATTTACATGTACTTTAAAGGTGTGTTTCTTTATAACCCTAAGGCCCTTTCCTCATGTAGACGCTTTCTGACGCCTCTGCAGCAATCGGCTTTTTGAAAACATAGTGACAAAAGAAGTAATTGCTCAAAACGAGCAATTTCTCCTTTTGCCACAATGTTTTCCACTTTTAGTCATAGGTTATCCATTCAATTTAAGAGATTTTCCATTTTTTGACAAAATATGTTCAACGTCGTCTGCTGCAGATATGTTGTATGAGGGAAAGGGTTAAGACTTTCTATGTATTTTGACGCATCTGTAGCAGAAGATGTTTGAAATGTAAAAATGAGAAAATGTAGTAAGAAAGTACTTTCACCTTTTGTCACCATGTTTAAAACTCTATTCAATAGTGGTACTTTCATTTATATATCGAGGGCTTGGCGTGAAACGGTTGTATCTAAAATTGGTATTTTTTTACCAAGGTTAATCACCTCGCCATAAAGTCTTTATAAGCGTTAAATCACTTTTATTGGTAAACAATGTAAATTTAGGTGCCATTGCTCGTTCTGAGCAATGGCACCTAAATTTGCATTGTTTACAAAAGGGTCAAAATTGCCCCTAAACCAGGGTTTTCAAAATAGGTTTTAAGTTACAACCGTTTCACGCCAAGCCCTCGATATAGAGAGTCTCCATATTATATTTGACTTGATGTTTTGACAGTCTGCTGTAGTTTTGTTGGATGTAGGAAATGATTTACAAACTTGTTAACCGCAAGGAATTGAGATACATTATTGATATCATTTACTTTCTTATTAATTCACTCTAGTTTTCCCGGATGTAATATTTTACTTTCATATCTGCAAACGAATATCTAACCCTTTCCCACATACATCAAATCTTCGGCCGCCGATTTTGAAAACAATCTATGAATGAAAATATAATAAGGGAATCTATTTGAAACCATTGTATCAAAGGGAGAAATTGTACTTAATGAGCAATTTCTCCTTTTTGCCACAATGTTTTCAAAAGTTCTCTACTGCAGTTGCATCAAAAAGCGTCTGTACGTTAGAATTGCAAATGTCTCTGGCAACGCGAATTTTTGCGTGTCTTTACATAGCAGACACATTTTCGAAACATTACTGGAAAAAAAGGAAGACACACTTAAAACGACTTTGTCTAATGTTTTAGATATTTCACATGATACACTTTTGACGACTTTATACAAATGTATGTTTACACAAATCAAGCTAAACACAAAGTAAAAGTATTTCTGATAAACAACAATGGTTAAGCAAATCAAATGCTTTCTTATTTTTAGAAAGTATTCAAATTAGAATTAAAAATTAACTCAGACTAGTTTAGTTTTTTAAGCTTTCCAACATACAACAAACCTGCAGCGGAAGACTTTGAAATCACATTTAAATACTAAAATGAGGTGAAAACATTGAATCATAAAGAAAGATAGATCATTATGAGCAATTTCTCCTCTTGCAACAATGTTTTAAAAGTTGTCTGCACCAGAGGCCTCAGAAAGCATCAATATGTGGGGAAAAGTTAACTCTTTCCCTCATACGGCAATTCTGCAGCAGACGACTTTGAACGTATTTTGTCAAAAAATAGAAAATCTCCGTAATTGAATGGTATGACAAAAAGTGGAAAAACATTGTGGAAAAAGGAGAAATTGCACGTTTTGTGCAAGTTCTTCTTTTGTCACTATGTTTTCAAAAATCCATCTGCTGCAGAGGCGTCAGAAAGCGTCTATATGAGGGAAAGGGTTAATTGAAAAATGACTCAAAAATTGGTCCACTTACTGGTTAGCCTATGGTCGGGGGATCCATTATTATACCAGCTTCCACCATTCCTCATCGGATCTCCATAATAATCCCCACCGTTACAATACTGCGACGCAAAACTCGGCGGATGGCTAAGTGGCGGCACGTAGTTGTGGTAGGGATTCGACACCGGGACGCTCATTGCACTCATGCTGTTCATACTTGCGACTCCTTGCGACCCGGAGCTGCGGTAGTTGTAGGCCCCGAATGCTGGGATCCCTGCTGAATCGCCGAGCGCCGTCTTGGTGCGGTAGGGTATATTGAAATTGGAGAAGTTCTGTAGCTCTTCGATGGGGTTTAAAATGTCTGTGACGGAAAACGGTGTACTGTGTTTAGGGCTCACTGACATAACGTCCATACGTTCATGTGGAATAGAATAGCGTCCTGTTCAACATAAAGTCATCAGTCTTTGGAAGAAAAAACACACAAAGTTATTTCTAATAATAAAAATACACACACTAAAAGTCCAATATTTTCTCCGATTCTTAAAAAACGTTAAGTTGTAAGAACCACTTCTTGCTACTTAAGACCAATCTAGATATTTAAGATGACCGTTAATATCGCGAAGGCTTTTTAATATCCCTCAATCGTGGATTTCTCAATCGCCACTCCCATCACGCGCCAATCGGGTAGCTTGATTTCAACACGCCCCGCCTTCTGGGCGGGTACTTCCAATGCTAACGAGGTCTTATCGATATTTTGGAAATTCTCGTTCGCTATCCGATATTTTGGAAACTCTCGTTTGCCATCGTATCCCTTTAGGGAATCGCAAAAGATTGAAGTTTGACACCACTTCTGAATATGAAAGCCAATTTTTAAAGAAATATCATTTTCCACAATTACACGTGTTTCTTTAAGAATTCGTCTACAACGCTGAGGACCGAAATGGACTCTAATAAATCTAATTTAAATCTAAAGGATTAAAGAATACTTCTGGCGATTAATGAATGACCCCTTTCTTCAAAATACCCCGCTTTTCGTATCACGACAATTACAAAACACTGCATTTTGAAGGCAAAAAAATGTCGTTACAAGAATAAAGCCTTGGCCATTACCTATCTTACTATTAGATAAATTAATTCCGTTGAAGGAAATAATGTCAATTGTACATTTTATATTTCGTTTGTAATGTATTTTGCGTAGACATTTAGAGAATCCATTTTCATCTGACCACATTGGTGTAGATTAATCAAATTAGGGGCGGAGATCTACCATCTTTGAAGTGCACGTTTTGTCAACTTTCCAAGTTGACAGAGGAAAAGCATTGTTTGAATTATTTTAATTTTGGTTTACTTAAATCATTTCCTTTTAACTTACCGTTTAAAAATATCACAGCGTCTGCATTTTTGTATGCTTTTTTGCTTATTAAAAGTATTGAGGAGACACTGTTATAACATGAATAATGCTATTATATTAATATATTTAAATGCAAATGTAAAACCAATGGGATAGTGTAGTAGCAAAAGTTCTGTATGAAAATATTCAGGATGCAATATTCAAGAACTTAGATAAGTTCCAGCAATTGCCCTTTCTAACATACAGTTGACGAATTTAGACAAAAATATAACGGGGAAATGGAAACTTTATAAATGAAAGCATATTTATTGAATGAAGTTTACATATTGTGCCATAAAGAAGAAATTGTTCATTATTGCTTATTATGAAATAAATCTTCTTTTGCAAGACTATTTTTTAAAAGTCGTCTGCTGCAGAGGCGTCAGAAAGTCTTCGTGTGGGAATTGAGTAACCTTCAAGAAATAAAATCTTAGTCATCTAAAATATTCTAAAAAAGGGTGCGAGTTTTGCGGTTCTTTTTTGTGCTTTGTTATACCCAGTATTAATTATAGTTCACTTATTGTATGTGGAAAAAAGTTAAAAGCGGAATATTTATCTTCTTATATACAAGCATAGATTTGTGATAAGAAATACCTAGTATTCTTATAATAAATGTTATATTTTAAATGTATTTAAATATAGCCTACAACAGCAAAAACAATATTATCCGAGAGAATTATTTCAAACGCAAAATAACTACTAAATTGCATGGGTTTTCTTGAACAAAATTCACACAGTATTGGTTGACACCAAAGTAGTCTGGTATTTTATTGTGCGTTTGAGTAGAAATAAACGAAATTCACGTCTAAATACATTTTTGTTATAATTTAGGGCATGCGATGTCTTCTTCTATAAGGATTTCTACTCGGTTTCAACTATATATTTCTCTTGGACCAAAATATGGATACTTCGTTCATCGATGTTTTTGAAAACAAAATAATAAATTTCCTTAATTTTGATTTGATGTTATTACTTAATATATTGAAACAATTTGTGTATATATAGTCATCCGAAAATAGAAACACAATTTAGGTCCTTACCAAAGAACCCACGTTATACACTCAAAAGTATTAAACTATATAATTGTTAAAGTGGCAAAACAAGCTAAGCCTTTTCACCTTTCTTCACAAAATCTGGATTACCAAATCAAGTATCTGTTGATGGCCATTTTAAAAAGTGTAAAAATGGCACTTCATAATGACACTTATGGAAATGGTACTTGAAAACTTTCAAATGAATGTCTGTGATATGACGTCTTATGGTCAAGCGGCACTCCAGACACAGGTCAAAATTGACCAAGAGCTGGCAGTATTATTTCTTTACTGCACCCGGTATTTAGAGGTGTTTAAAACACCCCAAAAACTAAACAAAATAGCAAACAATTATTAAGCCTCAAATATTTATGCGTGCTTATGTGTTATTGACCCTTTCTCACAAACCACGAATTTACAGCAGACGAACTTTGAAAATATCCAGGCAATTGTATCGAAATCTTAATAAAATTACGTCTATAATAATTGCAGAGTTTAAAATATTGAGGCAAAAAGAGAAATCGCTCATTTCAAAAATTTCACGGCAAAGTTTTTGTAAAGAAAATGTACATCATCCAAGACCGAAATATTTCTATCTGTCTGTTCGTCCGTCATAGGTAAGAAACGTCTATCTATCTTTAATATACGCTTTCACTTTCCGTTTCGTCATGTTTAAATCCGTTTATAGATTTAGATACGGACCTAAAATGAACAAATAGAGATTTTTCTCATTATGGCCTAGGTATTTTCAAAGTCGTCTGCTGTAGATTTGTTGTATTGTGGGAAATGGTTATAATACGTAGCTTTTACAAATTGAGATTATTCTCGCAACAGGACACTTTGCGACCAGGGACGGCCGCGATACGCACGTGTAAACTATTCCATGAGTCGCCAGTAATTCTAAAACTAATGTATTGTTTGTTTCAAATTGAGCTTTCATTTCAAGATGTTGTTTTCTTTAGTAAGAGGTAAAATGAAAGTGTGTTTTATATAAAGGCGGACAATGAAGGCTTTGGCAACAGTATACACAGGAACGCCAAGGTCTACACTGTTTGTATGTTCAACGATACCCATTCTCGGCTGACGCCTATACATTATTTTGTATATTTATTTGTTTGAAAACAAATTCGCATTGAATTATCTCGATCTATACGAATTTGAAGATATCTAAGGAAAAAAATACGGGCAATATACGAATATTAGTTAATATCATGTATCATTTTAGAACTCCTGTCCAACATTGTAAACATTGTTAAGGGGTGCTATCGCTTATAGCTCCTTCAATATTGTGTAGGATTCTTGAACGGGCTTGATTTTTGATAAAGTAGCACTTTTCACACTAATTCTCGGATAGATGACCATTATTCAAAACTAATCCGTTGGACTTTCAATAGCGTTTCTAAAACCATTTGAACTACTAAAATTTAGCTAATCGCTCTCTCTCTCTCTCTCTCTCTCTCTCTTCTCTCTCTCTCTCTCTCCTCTCTCTCTCTCTCCTCTCTCTCTCTCTCTCCTCTCATCCTCATCTCTCTCTCCTCTCTCTCCTCTCCTCTCTCCTCACTCTCTCTCTCTCTCTCTCTCTCTCTCTCTCTTCTCTCTCTCTCTCTTCTCTTCTCTCTCCTCTCTCATCTCTCTCTCTCTCTCTCTCTCTCTCTCTCTCTCTCTCTCTCTCTCTCTCTCTCTTTCTCTCTCTCTCTCATCCTCTCTCTCTCTCTCTCTCTCTCTCTCCTCTCTCTCTCTCTCTCTCTCTCTCTCTCTCTCTCTCTCTCTCTCTCTCTTCCCCCCCCCCACCCTTCCATAGTTACATATGGTAATTCTTATTTCTAAATTCAGTATTGAAAAGGCGAAATCTCACATAACGACTGCTTCTCATTTCTTTTAAATATTATTATCATCTTCTGTAATCAATTCTCGACATAGGACCGTTTCTTATATACAGACGAATGTAGATGCCCCTATAGTAGCAGACTTTGAAAAAACATTGTGGGAAAAAGAAAATGTGTTCAAAAGGAGTTTAAAATATTATGGGAAAAGAAATGTTAAGGACACCTTTTCAACAGCATTTAAATTGCGTTGACATTTTTTAAACAAAGTGCACTTAGTTTCACAGTTTATCAATGAAAGTTTTAGACTGGTATTGTTTTTGTTTATCTCATGATATATAGAACTTACAGGATGTAAATAAAGAAATATAAATCATTATTATTTATAAAATCTACAGAGCTCTAGATAAGGTGATTTTTCATGTTCTAAAATCCTTATTAGACATCAAAACCCTATGTCTGTGATACACAAAAGAATCGTCTCAGTGAGACAAATTATTTTGAGTACCCTCAACTAGGGCTCGTAGTAGTACGAGAAATATTGTGGGAATAAGACCAGTTTACTCGCCATTATCTAGTCCTAACGTCTAGAAATATAAATGAGTTGTGTGTAGCGAGATAGGGGTATGTTTGACTTTCTTTTTAACCGTTTTCCCTCATATAGATGCTCTCTGACGCCTCTGCAGCATGACGGCTTTTTGGAAAACATAGTGACAAAAGAAGAAATTGCAAAAACGTGCAATTTCTCTTTTGTCACAATGTTTTCCACATTTAGTCATCTATAGGTTATCCATTCAATTATGGAGATGTTCTATGTTTTGACAAAATACGTTCAAAGTCGTCTGCTGCAGAATTGTCATATGAGGAAAAGGGTTAAGGCATATGAGTAAGGACGTGAGGGAAACTGCACATTGGGATTTCTGAAAGATGAGATTCAGTTCATCTAGTCCACCTGCTCAGTCATATCGAAGTCTACACCAGTTGACAGAATCGTAGAAAACACTTTGTGTTAGTCAAACTGTTCACAAAAGCCAACGTGAACTTTCTTACCATGGACGGTCACAGTTATGGTAGTATTATAGTTACACTCGCTAGAAAACAATTAGAATCGTTTGTATGAAAGTAGCATTTGGGTCTATAACACATGCAAACGGACAGTGAATACTCTGCTGAGACTGTGAGAATGCACAGGATCACCCGATTCGTCATTTATCGCATTTGCAAAACGATCCGAAGTCACCAGACGCTGTTCAATTATTTCTCATAATTTCTCCCCCAATTGGGACGTTAGAATCGTTTCGGGAAACCCAATTTGTTAACATTTGTCCACCTGCAGAAGCACTGTCACGGACAGTGAAGACTCTGCTGAGACTGCTGAGAATGCACAGGAATCACCCGATTCGTCATTTTTCTACCTGCAGAAGCACTCTGACGCATCTGAAGCAGACAAGTTTTGAAAACATTGAGACAAAAGAAGAAATTACTCATGAATGAGCAATTTTTTCCATTGACACAAAGTTTTCAACTCTCTCAAATAATGACATTTTCATTATAAATATTTTCCGTAATTTTACGAAGATGTTTTCAAAGTCGACTGCGGCAAATTTGTTGCATGTGGGAAAGGGCAAAATTGACAAAACTGGGTGGTGTCTACGATCAGTTCAAGACAACGAACTGTATATGCAATTTGTGTTCAGTGTATCATCCAACAGTTCCAACTTCCTGTGTATAAGAAACTGCATGGCACGTGTATGTCTTCAGCTTCCGAAACACGTGACCACCATAAGCACGTGGACACGAGACGGTATATCACGATGTATATTGGATAACAACTTCCGTTGTATATTTTGAAATTTGATATTTGGTACGGCAACCTGTTGGTCTGTCACGTAATTAATTTCATTAACAATACTGTTCTGTTAACTATGTCATTCGTGCAATTCTCTTCAAGATCGAAGTGTGTATAGAACTAAATCAACGAATGCCTCAAATACAGTAGCTTCGACACGAGACGGTATATCACAATGTTTATTGGCCAGGAACGTAGATCTATACGAACAACTTCCGTTGTATATTTTGAAAATTGATATTTAGACGAAAACCTGCTGGTCCTGTCATGTAGTTAATTCATTAACAATCTAGTCTGTTTGCTATGTCATTCGTGCAATTCTCTTTCCATGTGTATATAACTACATGGATGCCTCAAATACACGAACTTCTCGATATTGTTCCATGTGACTTTTCGAATTCCGAATTATAATTTCCTGCGTATACATGGAGGTGGATGACACGTGTATATTTCCAGTTAAAACAATATTCGTATCAGGATCCATATGTCACGAGAAATACGTGACACTGTTTCTTCGCTTTCAACAATATGTTAGATCTAATATACATATTGCGGAATTTGGTTATGTGTGTATGCATTGAAAGAAAATTCATAAATATATATTTTTTAAATGAGTCTAGAAACTATCATTAAAATCTGATTTAAAATAGAGTCAAACATAGCAAACGACCTGTCTAAAATTCGGCCAATACTCAATAGTCATGGCAAATACATTGTCTTAACCCTTTCCCTCATACGACAATTCTGCAGCAGACGACTTCGAACATATTTTTATCAAAAAATAGAAAATCTCTATAATTGTATGACAAGAAGTGGAAACATTGTGGTAAAGGATAATTGCACGTTTTGTGCAATTTCTTCTTTCTCACTATGTTTCAAAAAGCGTCTGCTGCAGAGGCGTCAGAAAGCGTCTATATGAGGGAAAGGTTTAACCATGTAATACTATGAAAATTAGAATTAGAATCAATTCAGAGTGTTAGAAATATAATAAACTTATAATAATTTATTCATAAACCCCTCGTGGTAAAATAAATAACAGATACAATTCAGAATGGCTGGCGAACAGGTGCGTAGCTTTGCAATAATCAAGGTGTAGGCCGTCTCGTGAAAAAAATCAACATTGTGGACTCTGCGTAAAGTATCGACCCCGGATCAGCTAAGCATGCCACACAGGCCTACCCGGATAGACACTTTTCGCCTAATGTGGATTTTCTGTTTCAGGAATAACTACTCTATACAATCTATCCCCCTAAGACGGAATGTGTCGGCCGATCAGTCTGCGCGGACAGCGCAGGCTGATCTGTCGATACATTACGCAGATGTCTATCGCCGGCAGCTGCAGTTTATGGCATTTTGAGAACAAATGTGTAGGCACATGCCTACAGTGCGTGGAATTGGTCTGGAAAGTTCAGGTTGAAGTTTTTTTTTATTTCATAACATTTTTGAATGTTGTTGAAACATATATTTTACATAAAAACATTTGTAAAGCAATACATATAGTATAGTTTCAATAGATGACCGTGATATATAACAATCGAGAAAAGTGTAATAATTATTTTATCGTAGTTATTACGTAGTCTTAATTGTCTTGTATTTTTAGTATTTTTTAAGTGAACTTATTTTAAAAAATACCAAGTGTATTTACGATTCAAAGTACATGTACACATTCGATTGAAAGAATATTCTAATTTATTTTCAACTTTTTTAACAGTTCATTTTTCCCTTATGAAAGCTTTTCTAATGTTATCAACTTTTAAATATAGGAATAATAATTGCGCACGAATGCTTAATTGCTTACACAAATTAAATTAATTTCTTTTCATACAAGATCTAAAGATCTGAAGAGATGTAATTTGTATAACTTTTATTTTCTATAAATTAAACAAAATCTCCAATGACAATCATGATAACAATGGACACAAATTGATTTAATAAAACGTTAAATCAACAGAAATAACAACAAATCTATAGATCACTTAAGACTGATTTTGTTGTTCAATGTTTATTGCCAATAAAGCACGAACGTACTTCATGCTCTCATCTCTATTCAAAACACTTAAAGGTGAAGATGAGTATTTTAATGACAATGGTTTTACCCTTTCACACATTCGATTAATCTGTAGTCGATGACTTTGGATAAATGTGGAAAATCTCTATAAATGCGAGTTTAAAACATTGTGACAGAAGGAGACAGTGCTCAATATGAGCAATTTCTTCTTTTGCTACAATGTTTTCAAAAGTCGTCTACTGCAGATGCACCAAAAGGATCTGTAGGTGGTTAAAACTTAAATTAGGTGGCCTTTATTACCCTTTTGCATATAATCAGATTTCCTCTCTTTGTATAGATGTTCTTTTCTGTTTAAGAAATCGTCACAGAACAAATATTCAATAATATTGAAATTTGCAAGCATTCTTTTTAAATAAAGTTCAAAACATAGTGGGAAAATGATAATGCTAGTTATTATTTAAGGTGTTTATACTTGTAAATGGCCAATGACACTAATGTGTCAACTTGACAAATATAATTGATTTGAAGTGAGTTAAAAAAAAAATACACCGTTTTCCACGATACTTTTATGTTCAAAGTCGTCTGCATGGTGAAAAAACGTCGTCAGAATCAGGTAAAGGAGTGTGTGGATATTCTATCGTATGAAACCAATTGACAACATATGTACTTGCATACGAGCCTTTTGATAATATTTATTTCTTCTGTCCAGAGTTGCAAAATGGAAAGTGACGAAAATGTAAAACTATATGTTTCTATATCTACGTTTATGTGATGCTGAAACACGATGCAAGAAGACCACGAATTGTCTGATGCAGATATTATTTTGTTCTTAACACCTTCGCACATACAACATTCTGCAGCAGGTGAAACAAATATCGAACTATCTATTATATATGAAAGAAAATAATTTTGTTATTGAATAGAGTTGAAATTGCTTTTGCAAAAAGCAAAATATGCCCACAAAGGACAGAATGTGTACAACAATCTTCTGCTTCCGATGCATCAAATGTGTCTGCACGTGGGAATGGGTTAAAACTAGTGCATCAATCGTTACGTAATTAGACAGCAAAAAGAAAAATCCGTAACACTAAATATTAAGTCCTCTCAGGATTGCTTCTTAATCATAATTTCCATAAAAACGTGTTAACTCAACACCATTGTTTGTTTATTTTTTATCTACCTATTGTGTCCGTTGAATGCACCGCGCACTTCTATGACGTAACATTGCACATTCATAATAAGTAAAATGACGTAACTTTGCACGTTCTTAACGGTTCTTCAATACTACTACAATACGGCTATAGTTTTGGTCTTTTCATTTACTAGGCGTTTTACTATATCCACATGTAGCAACACCAGAAGATTAACCCTTTCCCTTGTAGTTCTGAATTTTGATTGCACCTTAGGTAATGATTTCACAAAACATAACTGTAAAAGAAAACATGGAAGATTCATAGCAATATCTAACAAACTCTTCCCAAATCTAAAAAAGATTTTGCTACACAACTATTGCCACGTTTCCTCAGATGTTTGTTCGCGTCATAGTTTAGAAGAGTCTTCATTCCCGGCATGGAGCACTCGATGTTTGAGTTTTTCTTTTTTCACACCTTTTTAATGTTTATGATAGGAATTACGCTTTGCCAAGGTCTATACGGGAGTTTTGACGTCCCTTCATTCTATACAATGATCTTTTGGAAAACGAGAACTGGACACGTTTAATTTCGCAGAACTAAAATTATACACAGTGCTAGATTTGAAACCCTGATAACCTTTGGATTGCACTTATTAACCGTTTGCCATATACAGCAGTCGACTTAGCAAACGTGTACCCAAAAAGATGGAACTCTCTATAATGTAGTACTGTAAAAAGTTGAAAACTTTGTGTCAAAAGGAGAAATGCTCTTTTTGTCCACGAAGTTTTCAAAAGTGTCTGCTGCCATATTGGTCTATATGTGGGAAAGGTTAACCGATTTACTTATACATATGTAAAGAGTCGACTGCTATGAGGAACACAAAATAACGTCTTGTAAGATTGTGATTTATTATGACAGAGGGTGAAAACATTGGGAGAAAGGAGATTTGATGGCTTTAAGCGCTTCTCCTGTTCACAAAATGATTTAGAATTTCGATTCGATTCATCTTAAGATTAAACATTAATAAACATCTCTGCTTAATATTTATGATTTAAAGTATTGATCAAATTAAAGTTAGTTATCATTTTGGTAAAAGCTAAAAATGCTCATAAAAGGTAATTTTTTCCTTTGGCCACATAGTTTTCCATAAGCGCGCTGCTGCATATTGCGACAAACCGTATGCATAAATGTGTAAGGGTAAACTACGTTAGGAATCAAGGGACTGACGTTTATAAAGGACTTAGTCAAAAGTGATATTAATACGCGGAACAGGTGTTAAAGTTTATCCACGTATAATAGGATTTCACGACTGGTCACGTGGAGAAGAAAAAAATATTCCCGATTTAAGAAATTACGTATTACAGACGATAATAATATTGAATAGATATTGATAAAAGCAATAATTATAAGAGTTTTTAAAAACATGTAAAATGTATATAATCTATGTAAGTTTACATAAATAACGGGGCGCGTGCGGACCTATTTACACTTATTGTTGTTTTAATTCAGTTCATATGTAATGCACAACACAATGAGGCTTTTGAGAGAAATCTGAGAGGCAATTGTCCTTCTAAATTAATGAAATAGAAGAATTAGATTGAAACAGTTGCCTTTTGAGAAACATTTTCTTCCTTTTCTGTAAAACACACGTCTTTCACTACGTCATATATGTAAGGTGTTCATAGAAAGTATGGACATCTGTATTAACAGGAGCACGTTGTGTAACCAAACTACATAATTCAAACGGTATAATTACCGTTAACGTTTAGCGTGACTGCCTTTAATTAAAGGTTATTGTTAATTGCGTTTAGATTCTTGCGGTGATTGCTTCCTATGTTCTTGCTGCTGGGTTGCGTTATGGCTTCTAGCTGGATCGCGTTAATGATCTGCTGATTTGTGTTGAAGTATTGGCAGGAATGCGTTAGGTTATTGCGGATTGTTCTAGGTCTTTGCAGATTGCGTTTAGATTCTCACGGGATGCATTAGGTTATTCAGGATTTCTTTTAGCTTTTGCTGAAATGCGTCAAGATTATTAAGATTATTGTGGGATTGTATTTACGCTTGCAGATTGCTTTTATGTTTTGCGGGATTGCGTTAGGGTTTATATGGGTTTGCGTGTATCGATTTCAGATTCATGACTGTTCACATTGGACACGACTTATTAAAAACTTGTCGTCCATCTTTTCACTTCAGTCAGTGGACTATAGTTCATGTCCACCTGAGTTGTCGTTGTTCTCATATGCAGCATTAACCCTTTCCCCATAACAGACGACATTTGATAATCTGCAGCAGATGGCATTTTGGAAACAAAGACAAGAGAACTTACATGTTTCTCTTTACACATT